>JAYDZE010550097.1:0-13615 GCA_034509125.1 Monilaria moniliformis | reverse complement strand
CGTTACCGTACCGTAACCTTCCGGTACGGTATCATACCTTACCGAAATTTACGGTATACCGAAATTTCGGTATTTTCAGTATTTTTCGGTACGATAAGTCTGGTATACAGGTACTTCGGTATTTTTCTCCACCCCTAATCGAGATTACTTATGATTATTTGGATTAATATGTTCGTATTTGTTTTAGTACAAAAAAAAGTTATAGCCAAATTAAGTTCACACCTAAAGTATTTGTTCAACGTACCAAAATATAACATCACTTATTCGATTATTTAATTATTCGAGTGAGGGATGTTACATGTTTTGGTATCAGAGCCTCGGTTTAGCTGGTTGTAGGACTAAATCGAGTCAAAAAAAATGTATAGACACATGCCACATGAGATGTGTTCTTACTAATGAGTTGGTGCAGTTGTTATTGGTATATAGATATAGGTATATCAAATGAGAATTTGTCACGTTTGATTTTCATATATGAATTATTGATGATGAAACAATGATCACCTCTCATGAATTTAATTTAGTTTTCTGAACAATGATTAAAGTGATCATTTACACCTAAAATTTGTAAGTTAAGCGTTTTCCGCTTCCATGTTAGTAACTATTGATTTATAATAGAGTAGAAAGACAAACCCCGAAAGAGCATCCATCTAAAGATCTTGTTAGCTAGTTCAATTGAGTCGGTTGTTGAATTGCTTTAATGGACATCTATAAAGGATTTTTGTCAAACAAGGAAATAAAGATAAGGAAATAAAATCCCTTAGCCAAAGGGAAGAATCAAACTATAGAGGGAATGAATTCATATACCATAGCTAGTTCTTTTCATATAAGAATTGTAAATGTCCTATAAGAGTATGTAATTTACATGATATAACACAATTATCTCTTCAATAAATTCCATCTCTTACTCGATAACCATATTCTAAGATGGTATCAGAGCAGGTAAAGATTAAGATAATGGCTCAGAAAAACTTCATCACTGCCCAATACCTTTCTCGGACCCCTTCTATCCCAAATCAAGTGTAATTTCATCCATGCAAACACAGCAAACCACACTATGTTAGAAACCAGCAAAACAACCAACAATACCAGAAACATTTCGGACGAATTCACTATGCAACTAGTGAATCTGTTGCAAAATAGCGTAGGCAGCAGCCTCAATCCCCAGCGCCAACCACCACCAGTCAACCTTGAACTGATAGATATAGGTTTCAAGCTCAGTGGAGACAACTATCCACTGTGGGCGGTATTGATGCAGAAGGAGATTGGAGGACGAGGGCTGGCGTCTCACATCACTGGAGTGCCGAGCCCTCCACCCGAAACAAACCCCAATTTTTCTCGGTGGCAACAGTCCAATCACCGAATTTTCTCTTGGATCATAAAGAATCTCGATCCAAGTTTGGTCAACGGGGTGTCGCAACACCCAACAGCGAAGGAATTGTGGGACAACCTCGTCGTTCTGTTCACAAGTGGATCCGATTCACTTCAAGTGTTCAACCTACACTTCAAAGCAAATACAACGAAACAAGGAGGAAACACGTTAGAGGAACTGTAGAATAACTTTCAAGAAATATGGATGTCGATTGATCGACGTGAGCCAAACCCAATGAAGCATCCCGAAGACATAGAAACACACAACAAAATTGTACAGGCCCAACGGCTGTTCCAATTCCTTACCGCCCTTGATGACAAGTATAAAACGGTCAAGAAGGAGATCTTGAAGAGAGACCCTCTATCCTCAGCATCAAGAGTGTAAGCCCTAGTACGACGGGAAGCGACCACTTCCGAAATTCTTCAGCCAGAGAGACAAGATGCCAAAGACACCTCATCGAGCGAGGGAGTGGGACAGGTCTAGCAACTCGCGACAAAGGTAGCCCCAACAACAACCCAAATTGGAGCAATTGGAGCCACCGGCCAGAGGATAATCGGAGCAAACTTGTGTGCACCCACTGTGGGGGCAAACAGCATACACGGGAGATGTGTTACCACCTAATCAGGTATTCTGATTGTTGAGACAACATGAAAAAAGCCAGGGCTCAGAAGGGAACCAGAGTCGCCGCCGCTGCTGTCGAAGATGACCGGGCTGCCAACGCCACCAGAGTGGCGGGGAGCTCTGGCCATGGAGATGAATCGCGAGAGGGGACAGACAGAGAGAAGGAAAAAAGAGGGCAACTAGGGTTGCCGCTGTTAGAGGTATAAGGGCGAAAGGATTTGGGGATTTTGTTTTAAAATCCTCTAACTTTTCCCAAACTCACTTTTATCCCCCAGAAATATCCTATTTGCAACAGCCCCCCTTTACTTGCTCTAAATTACATTATGCTCCCTCCATTCTGTTTAATATTAGTTTTGGTCTCCAAAATTTTGAAAATAATTAGATTACCCCAGACATTCTGTGCTCAAATAAATTTCAGCCCTTGAGCAACATTGCCACAACATGTACCATCCTTGGGTCTAGTACAAAAGACTTAAAGTTGATCTTTGATTGTAGCGCAACTGATACAATGACCTTTGATCCTTCTGATTTCACTAAGATACATGCATCCCCGAAATCACATGTGCAAACTGCTAATGGAGATTTGGCTCATGTTGGGGGAGCTGGAACTTTAACTATTTATCCCACTTTGCAAATTTCCAACTGTTTATACGTTCCCACTTTGTCTCATAAGCTATTGTCTATAAGTCATGTTGTTAAGGAATTAAACAACACCTTATTAATGCAACAACTTTTTTGTATGTTGCAGGATATCCAGACGGGGAAGATTCTTGGGCGTGGCACTGAACGACGCAAGCTGTACTATGTAGACGAGATAACCCAACAAGGTGTTGCGATGCTAACTCATGGACCTACAACCCGACAGGCTTGTCTTTGGCAACGCCGGTTAAGTCACCCCTCTACGGGTTATTTAAAAAATTTGTTCCCTAAGCTAGTTGGTTCTGTACTTTTACACTATGATACTTGTTTGGGCTAAGAGTTGTCGACATTCATTTAAGCTTAATAATACTTGTGAGAATTCTCTTTTTTCTTTAATACACTCTGATGATTGGGTCCTGCACCCGTTACTAGTGGTAGTGGTTTTAAGTATTTTTTACTTTTCGTTGATGATTTCACCCGTATGACTTGGGTTTATTTTCTTAAGCACAAATTTGAAGTCTTTGACCATTTTACTCATTTTTATGCTCTTTTTCAAATCTAATATAAACACACCATTTGGATACTTAGGTTTGATAATGAGGAAGAATGTGTCAGTTCTCAAATGAATCTCTTTTGTTCGGCTAAGGGGCTTATTCACCAAACCACATGTCCTCATACTCCTGAACAAAACGGTGTAGCTGAGAGAAAGAACATGATTCTTCTTGAAATGACTAGAGCTCTCCTCATCGAATCCTGGGTTTCCAAACACTTCTGGCCTGAAGCCTTAGCCACTTCAGCCTATCTGCTTAACTGTCTTCCAACTAAGACCCTCAACCTCAATACCCCAGTCAAGATGTTGTCCAAATCCGTTCGTCTACCTCATCCCCTAACCTGCAGCTTTGGCTTTTTGGGTGTTCAGTCTTTGTCCACATTCCCAAATCTGATTGCACCAAATTTTTCCCTTGCATTGTGAACTGTGTTTTTGTTGGATACGGTGAAAATCAGAAAGGCTATCGGTGTTATGACCCTAACACTCATCGCATGTTCGTTACCGTGAACTGTGACTTTCTTGAGAGTGAGTACTATTAACACCACCTTAGCGGTCGGGGGAGACCAATAATACAAATGACTCGCTAAGTTGGCTACCTGTTGTGTCCTTACCAATGCCAAGTCTTGATCCGGAAGTGAGTCCAACCGAAGAAGTTAGCAACACCGCTGGATCAATCTCGGATACCTCTGAACAAGCTGCTGACATCAGTGCTGATTCTCTTTTCCCGTCTGTGATACCCGAGGTAAGAGTTGATTCATCTGTTGATAACATGACTATACTTGAGACTAATGCTGACGTGATGAATGAAAAAGCTATTGGAGGATCAGAAGGTGAAGTTGGGAGAGAATTGAGTATGGATGGTGACACCAGGGAGTATGCATTACCATAACGAAGTACCAGAGGTTTCCCACCTAAGCGGTACTCGCCATAATGGAAAGGTAGGAAAGCAAGATATTCCATGGCAAATTATACTTAAAATTGCCTAACAAAGATAGCTCGTGCATTTGAGGTTGCACTAATGGAGAAGAAGTAATCCCTCACTCACTAGAAGATGCTAAGAAGCACAAACAATGGAAGGAAGCAATGGAAAGGGAGATGGCAGCTCTGATAAAAAAAGCAGTTGGGATGAATGCAGTCTACCCCCCAGGAAAGAAGCCAGTAGGATGCCGCTGGGTATTTATTATCAAACGACGACCAGATGGGTCGATCGAGAGATACAAGGCAAGGTTGGTTGCCAAATGATACACTCAGACTTATGGTGTGGACTATGCTGAGACTTTCCCTTCCGTCGCAAAATGAACTCAGTAAGGATACTACTCTTAGTTGAATTGAATTTGATAATATATAATTCAAAAAACCAACATTTATGTAAATAACAAATCGTCCATATTGTGATCTTACCTTCCATACAAAGATAAAATATTATAATTACTTTTTTAGACAAACATTAAAATAAAATTTAAAAGAATTAAATTTTAAATTTAAAAAAAAAATCAATCTCAAACTCCAAGATGTTACAACTTCATATTTCACATACATTTATTATATATCATATATCAAATTAAAGATTTTATCACAATCTTTAATATAAAATGCACATGGTATATTTATTATGAAACAAATTACTAAAATTTGGAAAGACATAAAAAATGAATAGAAGAAAAATAAAATAAAATAAAAAAGAATTAAATAAAAAAATCTTTCACATGAATTATAATTATTATACTTATTATAAGATTTCAAATGCTATGTCAGCACATCGTGTGAGTGGGTGTATTTAAACAGTAGTAAATAATTTGGGCGTCGGGAATCTGCAATTGGTAGCCGAAAAACCAAAACATGGTTTGGTCATGTTAGCTAATATGAGTTTTTTTAGCCTTTTTTCGAGCAATTTGGAGGATCGAAGGTTAGAAGTTGATGAATCAACATAATTTGGTGAATTCAAAGCATATTCCGCTAAAAAATTTCCAACTTCATACACTAATTCACAAAAGATGGTGTCATTACTATAAATAAAGAAAATGAAGAACATCAATGTTCAACCAATCAAATTATAATTGTGTATGAGAACTAACTAAAGTAGCAAAGTTGAGAGGCATCTCAAAACTCTCTTTGACATGAGGTCCTAGATTCAATCTTGTTGTAGTATTTTTCTCATTTTGTGTGATGGTACAGTGGTCCCATTTTTATAGATGTGTAATAGTCACATTTTCATAGACAGAGGCATATTGGGGCTTGGGGGCCCATGGCCCCCCAGCAATTTTGAAAAAATGTAGGAGTGTTTTAGTAATTTCACAAAACATTCGTCGTTGTTTTCTCGAAATTTAATATTTACTTTTTATTTATCAAAATATATTTTTATTTAAGCATTCAACTATGTTTAATTTCTAAATTCTAATATGAATTTCATTGATGTAATCTAAGAATTACTCATTGCTTTCTAAATTAATTTGACAATTTGATTTTGGTCAAAATTATTTAGTTTGTTTTAAGATTTAATTTGTTTAAATAAATTGATTGTACTAAAACAAATAGCACAATGAAGAAATACATTTAATGAGATCAGCTACTGATTGTTGAAATTCTCTATCTAATTCACAAGTCCTTTTCATTCCGAGTGCTATCTCAATATTTGAATTTATCCCTTGTTATTTTTTATTTGCACATGTTTCCTTTAAAATTTATTTAATAAGTTTATTATGTTTGTTGAAAATCTGTCAAAATGTATTTTTTTCTCAGTTTTTGTCGGTATTAGTTTTTCGCCGTAAAATTCTTTCTTATTTACATTGGCAATCATTCATAAACCTACTAAAACATTTAAACATTATAGAAGCAAGAAATACTACCAGTAATAATATTAGTTTGTGTTCCTTTGACTCTATATTATTTTTCATATATATAAGAGCAATTAATACGACCCTCATCATATTTAATATCACTTCTGGTTAAGTTGTCTAATTGTGATATTTGGATAATATTTTCTATTAATTATTTCTCTTACAGTGTAAATCTTGATTGTATTTTTTGTGATGTAGAAATCCTAATTCGCATAATTTGGATACATGATATTTCATCATATGAATCAATGGAATGTAAATATAGGAACTTATTGCAAAGTGGATTGAATCTTTGGACCTTAATTTCTTAAGATACAGTGACACCTTCAGTGAGGTTGTTTTCTTAATTTTTTTCTTCTCAATATGTTGTTTTTCTAATTTTGGGGGTTTAGGAATTTAATATTGTGCATTATGTTTGAAAATCATTTTGCCATTACTAATTCCTTTTTACTTAAGCAACTGTTTTCAATTTTTGTATGCATTATCCGGATATATGTAAATGCTTAGATTTTGAATCTTGATTTCGATTATATATTTTGGGACCCCAACGACAAAAGTCCAGCTCTGTCACTGTCCACTTTTATAATGATATAGTGTAATTTATCTATTATTATTATATATGTATATACTTGTTAAATTCTCTAAAAAAAAAACTAATCAAATTATAAGATTTTAAACGGATTCAAAAGGGATAAAGGCACGGAACTTTTGCCCTAATTAATCTTGTTAGACTAAGTTGACGCCCAATTGTACTGGGTAGACCCATTTAATAACTGCTACTTTGTTGGACGGAATGTGGAATTGCACACTATGAAAGTTATTCGAGAGTTAATTTTTCCTTTATAGAAAGTACAGAATTTTTTTTTCAAAAAAATAAAATTTCTCTATTTTTAGATTAAAAAAAGACTTTTTTAATATCGTCTATTCTTGTAAGAGCCTCTTATATTTTGAAATTTGATATACGCCTCAAATTTATGGGGAAAAAAAGGTAATTATCATTTATATTATGAACTTTGATTCAATTCTTAATTAGGATCTTTTTAACGTGTAACAAACAAATCCCTAATCTTTTATGTTTTGGTTATTAAAATTCTCCAGTATCTTTTAGAATGACTCAAAATTTCAAATTCCTACTATTTGAAATATTTTGATTTACGAAATCAAAGTCTGGGTTTTGGCAGGCGAAAAAAGATTATCGATTCAGATTATCGATTTGACATATGAATTGACATCCAATACTTAACAACGACAACAAATTTATTGGAACGGTTTCTAACAATTGGTGTTAGACTTGATAGCAAAAGTGCATTGATGCATATGCCGAGATATTCATCTACTCAAGCCATCGAAACCCAAACATTGCTTTTTGTGATCAAGATCACAAACAAAGGAATTTCTAAAATTTGGTCGCCCAAAATATTTAGGGTGAGTTTTAATAGTAAAAAAGTGAAAGGGTGAGTTATTATTATTACTTCTAAACATCGTACCGGAGTTACAAATTGGATTAAATTCGTCATTTCCATAAAATAAAAAAAATAAAAGATGGATTAAATTGTAAGTTTCCGACCACTCGCGCATGGGAATGAGTAAATTGCATATAGATTTGGATAGTTAATAGTTTTGATCTCAAAACAAAGTTCATGTACCTTTTCGTGTTACTTATTTTATCTTTATTTATTTGAAAGCATATATACAAATATCAAAGAAGAGAAGTTTGAAATGAGAGGCACTAGTTGAATTAATCAAGAGTATGTAACAAGAATAATTGAAGAGAGGTTGCTTCCGGCAAAGTAACTTTCAGAAACTTGAATGTAGCTTCACTGTTTTCAGCTTTGCTACTTATGATCAAAGGGGCATTCCAAGTCATGGGAATTCGTTGGTGTCACTCCAAACTCAAGCAGGAACTCCAAAGTTGAGAGCAATATCATCAGTGGCCTGCTTGACACAGGAATCATTCCAGATTCCGACAGCTTCAGGGACGACCGCCTTGGCCCGCCGCCCACAAAGTGGAAGGGGTTTCTGCGGCCAACTTCTCAGGATGCAAACCTCAACGGTCTTGCCCCCGTGCTCGGGTGTCCATGTACAAAGTCTGTTGGGCCTCCTCCAGGTATGCTGACAGGACATCCATGCTGCGTTTGAGTCCGCCATAAGTGATGGTGTCGGCGTGATATCCATCTCTATAGTTGGCATAACTGGGAGCTACACCTCAGACTCAATAGCAGTGAGCGCGTTCCACGCTATGAGGAAAAGGATCCTCACTGTGGCTTCGGCTGGCAATGACGGGCCGAACCATGGCTCTGTTGCAAACCACGCGCCTTAGCTTCTCACCGTGGGGGCGAGTGGGATGGACCGGAAATTCAGGAGCAACATCGTGCTGGGAAACGGAATCACACTCGGTATGTCTGCTCCTTGATTCCATCTCCCACTGCTACCACTGAAACACTGGCTCAGGACAGTGATGTTTTCTTGAGGAGTTGGGATTAAGGAAGCTGTACTCGCTTGCAAGTGGGATCGACACTGCCAAGAGCTTGGATACGATGGAGGAGTCACGCTACTGTCTCGAAAACTTCATGGATCCCAACAAGGTGAAGGGAAAGCTAGTCTACTGCAAACTGGGTGCTTGGGGTGCTGACTCTATTATCAAGGGCCTCGGAGGTGTAGGCAGCCTCATTGAGAGCGACGCCTTTCTTGATGCTGTGCAGATCTTCATGGCTCCGGCGACCATGGTGAATTCCTCAGCAGGGAAGAGAATCAAAAACTACATTCATTCTACAAAGTATCTTCCCACCTTCTTCTTCATAGTTTATAATGTAGCACTAGCAGCATTCTTGGATTTCTCAGACAATACTTTGATTTATCTGTTGTGCTGTACCGAACACCATCTGCAGTTATACACAGATCAGAGGAAATCAAGATAGTAGCTCCCTTTGTAGCTTCATTTTCTTCAAGGGATCCCAATCCAGGAACACAGTATCTTCTCAAGGTAATAAACGGGAACAACTACATCCAGTTTTTACTGAGCTTTTTTCGATCCGATCTCTGATGAAAATGACACAAACAGCCTGACATAACGGCTCCTGGGATCGACATCCTCTTCTAAACCCTAAACTCTAACCGGACTGAAAGGCGACATTCAATATTCCAAGTTCACCTTCATGTCTGGTACGTAGATGGCGTGCCCACGTGTAGCAGGCGCCCTGGCCTACGTGAAGTCGTTCCACCCCATCTGGTCTCCAGCAGCCATCAGATCTGCCGTCATGACTACTTGTAAATACCACTATTTTTCTAGGCCAGCCGACCCTGATTTCGAGTATCTATGGTCGGACCAATTTTGTCAGCTCTACAACCACCACCATTTATTACTGAATTCTATTTGAATTTCTGCAGCAAAGCCTATGAGCTAGAGAGTGGACAAGGATGCTGAGTTCGCATACGGGACGGGGCAGGTTAACCCAACAAGGAGCAATCAGCGCTGGGCTGGTGTACGACATGGACGACATGTCTTACGCCCAGTTTCTATGTCGCGAAGGCTACAACGGAACCGGCATCTGCAGTTTAGTTGGTCAGGGACCGATAAACTGCTCAAATTCGAAACTGGTTCCTGGAAATGGTGAAATGCGATCAACTATCCCAGTATGCAACTGGCCCTCAAGAATCAGCAAGAACCTACCGTGGGAGTTTTCAGGCGGAAGGTGGTGAATGTTGGCGCATCTAGGACAGTCTACAACGCCACCATCAAAGCTCCAGCAGGGGTGGAGATCGTGGTGAAACCGGCCACACTCACCTTCTCTAAGGTGCTGCAGAGATGGAGCTTCAAAGTCGTGAGGCGAAGCCTATGCTCGAACAGGTTCTCATTCTATCGGGCTCACTCACATGGAAAAGCTCTCGTTACACGGTGAAGAGTCCTATTGCTGTATATAACCGATGGGCTAATAAGAGAAATTGAATTATGAAAATAGAATTCTTTTATAGAAAGCCAGTGAATGTTCACATTTGAATAAAAGGGAAACTGTGAATTTCTGGTCAGATACTAAATTGCCTTGATTGAGATCATGCGTATTACAAAATAATAATAAAAAATGAAATATAAAAATCACTTATTGGGCCTTCAGGAAAAAATAATTTCTGGAGTGGATGATTCTTTTCTAGCAAGATTTAAATTAACTACACATGCTAATAATGATACCCCTTTCGGAGTCGAGCTGGGACGACGTCAGGGGCTGCGATGCGACTGTTTCTGGGATGGATGCAATCTGTTTCGCCTGCAATCTACGTTGGATATCAAGCCTTCTGTTTCCCTTTTTTAACTCTTTCAAGTTCCGATTCAGCTTCTTGGAGCTGTTCTTTTAAGATCGATACTCTCTGCTCCACCTCCTCTACCGACCCTCGTTGAATGGATGCTTCATATTGTGTCAAAAAATGTTTTGAAAATGCTTGCAAGGCTTGAACTCCACAAACCTGTTCAATATCATCAAGTGCATATATAAATATATCAGAGAGAGAGAGAGAGAGGTGTGGTAGGACTACATCAAAAGCATCAATGCGATTACTATATACCTCCTGAGGCAGCAATGGCAGCTTAGTTATGTTGAAGTCGTCATACAACACGTAGAACTGATCCAGATACTTCCGTTGCATTTGCATTCTAGCTTTGAGCAATTTTGATTCAACAACTAAAAAGTTAAAGATGAAACAAAGATCAAAATGAATCAATTTGATACATAAGAAAAGCACCACAGCAATGGAAATGAAATGTTCACCTTCTTCATCAAAGATTACTTGGTTAATAATGATATTATGAGTATCTATTTCAAATTTGGTAAGCTCCTGAACTAGCCGTTCAGTTTCGTACAGAGACAGGAACTCCGGAATGCAAACACAGATGAAAGTAGTCAAATCCTGCCAGACGTAATCAAGAAACAGAGAGAACGTATTATTAATGTGTAAAAAATCATAATCATCACTCAAAGAGTTCACCAAAAATCATGTTAATTGAAATACAAAGTAAAAGGAAATGCTTTCAAGAAACTAAAACTGAACGAAGAAACGTCTCATTCATACGTCCTTGTAACAACACTGAAAAAATAAACCTCAGGGATAAACAGCACCAGAGAAGCATTTGAGGTCTTACTGGATCCTTAAATTGTCTGTTTACTTGTTCGATCACATCTTTCATGCCTTCAAGCTTCCCCAAGATGTCATCTTCACCAAAATCATCACCAACACCAAACATGCGAGTCATCTACATGACAAGACCGAGAGCTACTTACTTTCCTTACCAAGGAAACGAGATAGAGGTGTAAGAGAAACCAAGAACCTAATATAACTCTTATAGGTTTTCTGAAACATGATCAGCAAAATTGGTAATATTCATTTGCAATGAATTAAAAGAATGGACATTCAACATGAAGGATTCTCTAAGGTAAAAGATTGGAGCCATTCAGTTTAGAGAAAAGGGAAAAATTGATTGTTAGAACTAAAAATTGTTCTTTTCTACATATGTTGAAGTAGATGAATCACATTTCCACTATCAGTGCCCTTAGACAAGTCATATAAAATAGATTCAACAAAGAAGCTGAAAGCCAAACAAATATCTAAACACAATTAACATCCTAGCACATGATCAAACTGATAGACAAACAAGACCTAATGAGAATAAAGTAATAATGAATCCTATGTGATTGACAAGAGTCCAATATGGATTTCGGATCGTAGACATCTGCTTGCAGAAGTCTCACTGACTGCGTTGTATAGAAAAATCCATGTCTAAACATTACATTGCACACAGCCCATCCCCATTAATCATCGATTTTATGCACCATCTAGAATCTTTTTATATAAAGCCAATTCACTATATTTACCTTACGTCGCAGATTTAATTAAAATTGCTATATATTCAAGAATTCATGGTGAGACCTTCAAAAATATATTGAGGATTACTATTATATTTTGAAAAGATTATTTGAAAAGTCATCATCCTTGTACCTGGCTGAACAATCCACCAAACTTATTCCTCAAACTCATCAACTTTGAAAGACCTTTCTCTAATGTCGAGGGAAATTGTAACAACCGAAGAGTATGACCAGTTGGAGCTGTATCAAACACTATAACAGAATAATCCATAGTCTGCACTAGCCTGCAATACAAATTCAAAGAACAATTCAAATTTAAGAATGATGGAACAAATGAATATGAATCAGGAATGATAGAAATCAAGTATTGATTTACATTTTAAAAGTAAAGATAATAGCAACCATAGTTCCTCAAAAAATAACTCCTTCTGTTGAGATCGAAACTGAAGAAGCACTAAAGAGCTCAATCTAAAGAATTTAAATCGATGTAGTAATACAAGATAAGTAATAAGAAATGCTATGCTGCCATATGATACGAATCGTCTCTTGCAGATTAGCTGTAGGAGTAATCTTTAATTATTGCTTAGTTGTTTGTTATAATTAGGAGTCTTGTTAGTAGTAGAGTTTGAGTATGTTTAGGAGTCTTTAGTTTGTTAGAGTTTTAATTCTAGTTGGATTCTTTTAGTAGAGTCTATAAATAGGGTTTAAGTTCTTAGTTTAAAGAGTCCAAAAATTTGGTAAAGAAGGCGTTATCTTGTTATCGTATTTTCGATTTAGTTATAATATCATTTTTGGTCTTTTTCTGTCTTCGTTTGGTGGTTTTGTTGTGTTCCCTATTCTCTGCAGTCAAATACTCGTTCCCTCCGTCTCTACTCATAACAAATTGGTGTGGTGAACGATGGTTTCCACACAGATCACCGACTGTCGTCTCGATTGTTTGGAGAAGGCGGTAGACGAGCAGACTCGCTCGCTCAAAACCCTCGAAGAGATCCAACTGCGGATGAGGGACGACCAACGACACATGAGGGCCGTCTAGTAGCACATGAGGGACGAGATGCATACAATTCTCACCCTCCTTCAACAAACTGTACCAGTGCCTAGCTGTTCCACCACCACCCACTACACCAGTGCCTCTTTCGTGGCAACGAATTTCTTTACTGCCCTTTGCTGTGCCGCAAACCCCCCCCCCCCCCGCTCGATGCTCCGCCTTTGCTATCACCAGTCGTCGGCTCGTTGCAACAGCCGCAGCAGCGGTTCATTCCTGCTCTCTCAAGCCCCGATATTCTGCCACCGCCACCACCCCAGTTTGCCACAGCACCTAAGATGTCCCCCACCACAACGTTTTTCTCCCACGGTGTTCCTTCCGATTTCCTCCGCATCTCCTGTTCCCATGCCGTTTCCGTTGCCGCGGGCCTTTCCTCCTGTTTGTGCCCTCGTGCAGTACATTACTCTTTGGTGGACCTTTTGGTTGTGTGCGCTATTCCGTGTGGTCAAGTATGAGGGCAAGGCTGTTTCGACAGCGGAGCGGAGTATTGATACGAATCGTCTCCTGCAGATTAGTTGCAGGAATAATTTTTAATTATTGCTTAGCAGTGTTGTTAGGAGCGCGGGGCGCACTGGGGCGATTCGGCAAATATCCGGGGCGCGGGGCGACGGGGCGCGCGCCCCATGAATCGGGGCGCCCTATGTGTAGAAAGGGCTGAAGATTGAGAAGAACTAGAGAATAAGAAGGCTGGGAATTTTCTGA
>JAYDZE010550086.1:0-13615 GCA_034509125.1 Monilaria moniliformis | reverse complement strand
CACAATGAATCAAACAAGAAATACCCACAAGCCACACGAAAAAATGAAAGCAAATAGGCTCAGACTCTCGACAAAATCGAAATAGAGAGGGAGGAGGCACCGCACCATGGCTGCGCACCGTGGGTTCGCCCCGCCAAGGTGCGGCGACCGTCCTTCTCTTTCGAACAAAAAAGATGGTCATCCTAGCCTAGATCGAAGCCCACCACAGTACTATACCAAGCCCACAATGAATCAAACCAGAAACACCCACGAAAAACTGGAGGAGGCACCGCCATGGCTACAAACTGTGGGTTTGCCCCGCCAAGGTGCGGCGACGGACGTTCTCCTTCGAACAAGAAAGACGGTCGCCACCGTCTAAATCGAAGCCCTTGGAAGTTGGGCTGACATTCTTGTGAGAGAGAGAGAGAGGAGAGAGAGGTCAAACAGAGGGTATGGAATGGGAAAGGATAAAGGGTAGCAAGGGAAAAGGGAGCCATCCAGATAACTTAACCGAGGGGGGGTCGGTTAGTGAATGAGAGTATAACATGGCAGAATAGCGTTGTGCACGCGGTCCGAGACGGGCCGAGTTTACAAACACGGGCCTCACATTTACCAAACACACCAAATATTACTGTTGGACTGAGATATACTAGGTTAATTTAAATTAAATGGGCTACCAAAAGGGCCCTAAGTAGATTAGTCAACTTTTGTTTCTGTAGGTGTTTATTATATTCTTGTAATAACTAAGATATAAGAGAACTATTATCGGTGCCGCAAAAGCGAGAAGAAAAGGGGCGGCCTAGCTGCAACTAGGATAATGGCGTTCTCGCCGTGCCGGTGCTGCGCAATCTGCCATGGGGACGGCGGAACGCGACGCCCGTCCGTCGCGAATTCTATTCTTTTTTTTTTTTTTGCTGTTTAACTGTTTTCTTAATTTGTTTAGTTCAATTTCTTAATTGTTTGGTTTACTTAGATTTCATTTTTATGGAGTAATTGATTTAACAAATAAAATTCAAAAGTTTACTTTAATAACAACAACAATAATAGAAATTGAATAATTAATGTAATTTAGGAATTGAAATTAAGTAATTTTTATAATTTATTTGTCAACTATTCGAATTTGTAGTCATTTAATTTAATTTTAAGTCTTTTAATTAATGTAATTGCATAATTTTATTCAAGTAATTTTTTATTTTTAATTAATATAATCTAGAAATTTAAATTAAGTAATTTTCAAATTTTAATCAAGTACTTTTCGAATTTGTAGTCATTTAATTTCATTTTACAAATAACTCAATTCAAATAAATAAATAAAGTTGGAGAATAATAAAAAATGATGAAATGAAAAAATAGAATTTGAGCTGATTTAGGACTGAGATAAACATGTTGTGGAAAAGTGAAATGCTTACGTAATAATTAAAAATTAAGTTGTGATTGATTTTTTTTAGATCCGAAATAAAAATGCCCTAATCATTAAATTTGGAAAAAAAAAAGTTTATATGCATATATCTAGACTATCTAGTAGGGGATAATTATTATTCGATAGCAAATGGAGTATATTTAGATTTTCTAAAGAAAATTATGTGTGTGTGATTGTTTTTTATTTATCATTCAATTTTAATATTTATTATTTTAAAATTAAAAAAAAAAATCGAATCTGATTTTTTTTTTTAAAAATATTTATAAATAGCTATAATATAATTATTTAGCATATAATTTACGCATTAACAAATTCGATGGGGTTTTCGTTTTCGTAGATTGTGCCGTAAAGGCTGTTCTACACTGCGCATGCAAAGTGGGATGTTTTGGCCGCCAAATCTCAAATCAAATTTTGTCACATCTCTCGCATTTAATGAAGGCCATCATTTGATTTGATTGTAATCCCAAATTTTATCATTTTGGACTTTTGTGCTGTTTCATCCATGGTGTTTGGTGCTCTATATATGTTTAACTATTCTATGAGATCTCACGCAAATTATTTATGATACATACGTTTGGGACCACTCTATTTACTATAGTCACTATACCTATATATATAAAAGTATTATATACATATTTATAATTATTTTGAATTTTTAAAATTAAAATAACGATTATATCCAACTTTTCGTTTTCTCTCTTACCAATTAACTATGATAAATCAATCGTGACTCAATCATTGCCAATTTTTTCACGAGACTTGCCTGAAAAATTGGTCAAGATTGAGTTACGATAGTTTCGTCGGAAATTGGTCACAGTTGAGTCATAGTTAACTTATCGTATCACAATTGATTAGTTTAGAGAAAAAAAAGTGTTGGGTTTCATGTTTATTTTAATCTCAAATATTCAAAATGAGTATAAAACACATACTTTGATAGATATGAAAACAATAGGGATAATTTTCTGTAAATCATGAAGAAAAAATCAATTCTTGTTTGTTCTGCACCTTTCAAAATTTGAATGTTAAATCACAAAATTTAAAAAATAATAAATTGTCCCATCTGACCAAATTAAATCACAAAGTTTTAAAAAAATTCAATTGTCACATCTTACCAAATTTAAGAGAAATGAAAACTAAGTTTGCAGACCAAAAAATATATGTGGAATGAACGGCCGGTTAGCAAAACGACGTAGTATTATGAGGCTTAAGACAAACAGAGTGGTTACACTTCTCGAATCATCAATTTTCCGTCTCCTACGAGATTCTGTGCTGTAGGGTTGAGATTTTTTACAACTTTGTGATTTAATTTGGTTAAATGAGACAATTAATTTTTTTTAATTTTGTGATTTGTTATTCAAATTTTGAAAAGTGTAGAACAAACCAAATTTAATCTATTTTTCATAATGTTATAGGCAATTATCCCATAATAATATATATTCTTTTATCCAAAATGACTACTATTGCCTGTTGTCACCATACGTTTTATATTGAAATAATTATTGAAGCATTTACAAAATTGAATTTATTTCATGTTATTAGTGATAACATAAAAGTTTACTATAGTTGGAATATAAGTGTTGGTTTTGAGTTGAAACAAATCATTTTCAATAAATAAGTTGGGGCATTTTTAATTTTTTTTGAAATTAATTTATAAGCTTAAAAATTGATTCCCGAACAATGATAGAATGCTGCATAATTTATAGGCATGCATTTTATATTTTTGTTAGACGTTTTTTTAGTAAACTCAAACTCAATTATAAGCTATTAAAATTTTTTTATCAATTACCAAAATAATTTAGCCAGAATTTCACTCAAATTTTAGTATTTGAGTAGATACGCTGTGTAGACGTGTTTGATAAGGGATAGCATAGTTTAGGGATGTCAAACGGACCGATTCATCGAGATTCGGGTCATTCCTACTTATATTATGGATTAATCGAGTGCGGATTAATCGGGTTAAAAAATTTCAGCCATAATCTTAAATGTTCGGGTTTTGGGCTAGTCCATCAGGCTAATCAGGATAAAAGCAAACGATAAAAATTAATCTATCTATATTTTATTCTTAAGAATTATATATTTATAACATATAGACGTATACAAAAATTAAATATATAAATCATAAAACAAGCATATAATTCAAAGTTTAAAACATTCTAAAAAAATCAAAGATGACATAATATAAAATTAACGATAAATTGTTCAAAAATAGTTTTGCCTCATAGAATCTAAGAGTCTAAAAATGAATATAAACTCTAAATACTCGAATAACATTGTTCTTGTACACTAATAATCTTTGAAGCTTTAACTTAATAACCCACTTCAAACTTATAGTCTTCAAACACTTAACTATCTATTAAAAATATTATAATATTAAAATATAATATAATTTGATAATTTATAGTTTTATTACAAAAATAAAATCTTACCATCAAAATATCAATACAACCAATTACGTGTGCAAAGAACATCTTACATTTTTCGATATATTTGTTCAAAATATATGCTCTAATTTGGATATATACTTAGTGTAAAATTTTAAAAATATGATATCAGATAAGAATGTTGTTTTATAAATCTTTTGTATTGAATGATTTAACTTAATAGTAGGTTATTATAGATATTGACATGATAAAAAATATAATTTAAGAATTACAAAATTAAAATAAAATACAAATGTCTTTCGTTAAATTTCAAAGCATGTTTCATAATATTGATTAAACTGAACTTAAATTTTCCAATTCCTATATCTATTATTATTTATATTAGTAAAAATTTAATGCATATATATATTAAATATAAATTGAAAGGATTTTATTTTATTTTTTGTAGCTATTGATTTTATAAAGATTATCATTAAAGTGTCAAATCAGTTGTCAAACAAGACGGAAGAATATGTAGTAGTTGCACATATGGCCAGCTCATTAGGTTACGGGTTATGGGCTAATCGGGCTACAAAATTTCAACTCCAACCCTCTAAAATTAACTAACTAGTCGAGTCAGCCTAACGAATTCGGATTGAACTGACATCCCTAACATAGTTGATGTTAATGTTTAAAGATTAATGTATCATACAATATATTAAATTATTTGTTCATTAAAATAAATATTTAGTATTCCAATAAGGGTGATGCTAATTTCACAAGACAGTATAATTTGGAGAAAAACTGTAATTTGTTATAATATTTAATATATTTTAATAATGTAACTTTTTTATATATTGGTACTCAAGGTTCTAACAAATTTTTGTTGTCAATGGCACATGAATTTCGCTATTTTACAATTTCATTATACGTGTATTTCTACGTCAGTCCACGCGTGCCATGGCTTTTGGAAATTTAGGTGTCCCGACACACAGTGACACTATTGAAAATACAGATATTTGAAATTCTCAGTCACCTCTTTCAGCAAAGTCGAATGTCCAATAATACATGATATTTTACTTTTTATTTAGAATGCAAGGTACATATTATATTGTAAATTATAGTTTTAATACATCGAACTAGCCTATCAAAATAGTTAAAACTAATAGTTGATTGCAAATTTGAAAAAACTAATGATTAGCTGATTTTAGATTATCGAACGAAAATATCCATAAAATTTCAACCAAATTTCTATTAACTATTGCACCTATTTCTACTTTATTTTCAATTTACCCACCATTCTCCATTTTAAAACATCAAAATTCTCTCTCTATCATATTCTCCTTCAAACCTTAAATTCCAAACCTACCGCCGCACTTTGATCACGCCACAGCGTCGTGCCGCGTCTTCCTTCTACAAATCGGGCTGTCGTGGCCTACCCACCCTCTACTCCTACACGTCGAGAAGAAAAAAAGAGCACGATGCAACCACACGCTGGGATTTTGAGGAGAAATTTGGGAGCAGCGCCGCCGCCGCACGCCCTCTACCGCCGCCGTCAGCCATCTTCTCATCTCACTTACGTTCTGCCGCACTCCCTCTAGCGCTCGCCGCCTCCCACATTGTTGTTTATCGTCTTCCCCTTACGCAGTCTGCACGCCTTTTCCAGATCTGTGTTCTGCATCTTCGACTCGCATCGTTGCCGCCATTCTACTGGGGTCCGTCAACCCTAGCCTGCGCCGCCGCCGAGAAGCGAGGAAGAAGAAGACATACCCTTGGATGAAGCCCCATAGCAAGACATTTAGTTAGTTATTTGTGTGTGTGGTTTATGTTGTTCAACAGATAGCTTAGTTGTTTTGGTATTCTTTGTGTAACGTCGAAAGGGTCCTGATGTAGTGGGATCGTTTGGATTGTTAAATTTTTTTTGTAATTTTTTCAGTAAATTTTAGATGTTTTTTGTAATTTTTAGACTTTTAGACGTGATTTTAGACTACTGCCTCTATTTCATTAATGTTGTAAGAAATTTTTGTACAGTTCAAATCAATGAAATTCTGCATTGATTCAATTCCTTCATTCAACTACTCAATATCTTCTGTAGAAATTATTTTGATTTTACTAGTTGTTGGATTTTTCGCATTTGACAGAAAATTGGAAGTTTGGTACGCTGCTTTGAATTGAAGTTTGGTGCTCTGGTATGAATTGGCCGAATTAATACCATGCAATGTCAAATCTGCGCGCGACCAAGTTTGGTATGCTGATATGAATTGGTCGAATTCGTACCAACATACCAATCATGTGCACGGCCAAGTTTGGTATGATGGTACGAATTGGGCAAATTCATACCAGTATACCAAACAGCTACGGCCAAGTCTTGTAAGCTTGGTACAAATTGACTGAATTCATATCAGAATTACCAAATTTGCATGGGTATGAATTCAAACCATGCATATCAAACCATGGAAGTTTGGTATGCATGGAATGAATTACCTGAATTCATGGCATGCGTGCCAAACTTGTAGTGGTAAGTTTGATATGAACTGGCTGAGTTCATACTAGGCTTACCAGCATACCAAAAATTCTCTGCATGGTATGAAGTCAAATCATGCAAACCAACCCATTTTAGATCTAGAAAACACTAAATGTTAAACGAGGATTTATAAGATGAACTTCGGTGGTGGCGTAGGTAAAACTCCGGCGGTACCGATGACGACTTCAAAAATAGCTAAAGAGATAAGAGAATTAGAAAGAGAAATAGGCTGAAGACGGAGAAAAAAGAATTAGAGAGAAAAATTGATTGAAAGACGTTTATCTCTCTTCAGGTCAAAATTGACTACGTTTTAGTTTTTTTAAGTTTGTGGCTTACTATTAATTTTAACTCTCTAAATTATACATAATATTGTGAAGAATTTTAAATATTTCATCTATATATATACATATAAACAAACTATTTCAAATTAATATTATATCCAAATAATAAAAATGTTACCCACGCTTAATTAATTAAAACTCAAACCAAACATAAGCTAAAGGATTAACTAAATCTTATGGAAACATTTTCGTTACCAATACACCATGTTATTCCATTCACCTTCGCATCATTTCTCTTGAAATCCCCAAACATTTGATATGCGAGAACAAAATCATACTATATACTAAAAAACTTAAAACTCATAAAATATATGAATTTTAACAATGCAGTTACATATAAGGTAAATATATGCACTTAAACACAATACTAACACATATATGAAAATGAAATCCTTTGTCAATATGTTACCATATCGCTAACTACAAACCTTATTATTCAATTTTTAACTTTAACATTTCATTAGACGAGTAACACTGATGACTTGTTCAGCCACAAAACTATATCTATTTCTATCCTAAGCAATACAATTTTATCCTCGTGGTGTTAACCAAAAATCATACTCCTATTATATTCATATTAATATATTTTATCTATATCACGAATGAGGCTTATATAATTTAGTGGTGTGAGTTTTATATTAGTACTTTTATATATATCACATTTTTTTTACAACAATCATAAATTATAATGCAAGAATTATATTAAAATTTTATTTAGTAGGAAATCTAATTTTATTTCATCCTCATCTTCTCTCTCTCTATATAGACACTGATCACTAGTCACCACCCTACGGAGATCAAAACCTTGTCTTCATCATGTGTATCAAATCTTGCAAGAATTCTCCATTGCTGAGGTCTGCACCACCACTAAACCCTAATGCTCAAGAATGGCGGCCACCTAAACTCAACCGTATCCCTGCTAATCCTCCGCCGCTGACGGCGGTTCACGTGGTGGCGCTGGCCACCCACCCCCCTCAGATGCTGCTATGGCATAGTCCTCCTCAACCACACTGCTACCATCCCATGCCTTACCTTCCACGCGCATGGCCTCACTTCATCTACCACTCTTATCCGGCGCCGCCGCCGCCGCCCCACTTTGGTGGGGAGGGGAAGAATGCTGGCCAGTTGGAGGAGAAGTTGGACAGTCTGATCGTTAAAGGAAGATCAAAATTAGGTGTGTCTAAAACGTGGAGGGCGCCGCCGTCTCCGCCAACTGCGCCGCCGCGACGGTGGGAGTGGAAGCCGAAGAAGAAAGTGGCTTGCGCCGCCGCCGCCGCCGCACCTGCTACTCCACTGATAGAGGAGCGTTTATCATCCTCATCAAGAACGACTGTTATGGTGCGAAACATTCCAAATCAATTTAGGTATATTCCACACACACATTTATTGTAATATGCGATACTTTTATTTTGGTTAATTTTTGACTTTGTATAAAATTGTCACTTTATTAATAGGCAAGCCTATTTTCAGTCAATTCATAAGTATTTTGTACGAACGCGTTGGATTCTACAAAGTTCATTCCGGAAGCAATTTTGAGTATGGAATTTTAGGGTTGAGAGTTCTAGTAAGATTGTAACGAGATGAATGTTTTTACCTCAATTTTCTGATAATTGACAGTTTTAAGGCAAAAGAAAGTAACAGAATTTTGGGTCTATTTGTACCATATAAAGCATATTTTTGGGTTTTACAGATTTCCAAATCTTGTATATATTAACTAGTATATATGTGCTTGTTTGGGGAAAATTCTGTTTCACAAAAAATGGAATATTTTTCTTTCTGAAATACCCTTGAAGTTTATGTTGGCCCCTTTACCTCCAATCGCATAAATATTCATTTTTGAGTGATTTAACATGTCGTTTTAGGAGATCGTGTCTCTTAATTTCCAATTCCATGCCACCTGTTATACTTGTCCCCTAACTTTTATTTATTTATTTTATGCACCGTCTGAATTTTAATTATGTAACGCATGTGTTGTATTGTCAACGTTGTACACGTAATGCTAAGTGATATTGATTAAGAGATAAATCTAATCACTAGTGTTTTCTTCCTAATAGTAGATCAATATACTCGAAGCATTTTCACAGTGTCAACATTGTTCAAATCAAATTTTAAATTTGGTGATTTTCTTGATTGTGTAAATGTGTTAGGAGGGATTTCATGCTCGAGTTTCTGGATAGCTACTGCAGTGCACACTCTTTGGAGTACGATTTCATGTATCTCCCAATGGATTTTAGGTAACTAATTCTGGCTCCGGACCTGTTTATTATTAGGTTTAATTGCTAATAAATCACTATTATGGGTTCATTTTCCAATTTTGAGATTATTTGTTAATTGTGATAGTAATAATTCCCCTTTAAATCTTGTAATGATTTCGACTCCGATGTTTTCTCACATAAATTTGTCTAGGAAACATCGTCTCACCATCTGATGAAGTTTTGAATGCTACACTTGAGATGATATCATTATTGAAAATAATACTAAAAGTTGTGTCTAAATTGTAGACTTGTTTGGAATTAGTGGTTTATTTGACAACTAAGTCCTTTTTCTTTTGATGAAAAATAGAAACTTTGACAACTAAATCTTATTATGGGGTACTTGCTAAAAATTTCACGAACTTTGAAACTAATTTAGTTTTTGACATGTTTCATATTAAAAATCTTTTATTTTGACAAAAGACATGTTCAACATGTCTCAGCAACATCGTTTCAACGATTCTTTGTGAGGCTATCATATTAAAATTTGTGATTTTTTTAGCAATTAATGCTATTGTTATTGTTATTAATATTCACTAATTAAGTTGGAATTTATAGGAGTAAGGACAATCTTGGCTATGCGTTCGTGAACTTCACGAACGGCGGAGATGCTTTGAAGTTTAAGAAAGTACTGCAGAGTTTCAAATGGGGAACTGTGGAAACGGACAAGGGCTTATGCACATCCAAGAAAATTTGTGTCATAACATGGGCTACAATTCAGGTACAATAATACATTTATTTGAATTTTAGTTTTGATACATTTAATTGTTGTCAAAGTTTAGCAGACTGTATATGATTTCGGTAGGGTAAAGAGAACCTGGTGAAAAGGTTCGAGAACTCCACTTTCGGCTGCGACAACCCCGATTTCTTGCCAGTGGTGTTCGATCCACCGCGTGGTGGATCCAACACTACTTCTCCAGTGGTTGTTGGTAGACTCATCGACCAAGTGATGAGTTAGGGTTTCTGACTCTCTCTCTCCCCAACTATCTCTCTCTCATGATGGGGTTTAGGTAATGTACGTAGCCTATGTGTGTGTGTAAGTAAGGAGTTTGCTTGTAGGAAAAATGTTGGATAATTTGCGTATGGGTTGGGACTATTGTCTAGCGATTTGACAAGGCTGTGTTTTCATAATCTCCCTCAAATTTGAATTAATTTGTGGGGTGATATGGAAACATGTGTTTGTACTTGTTTTTCTTGCATGAAATCTTCTCACCTTTGTAATATTATAGCCTACTGTAATTTATGTGAATGTACTATGTGTTTGATAGTTTAAATAATGTGTTAAATCTTGTTATTATTATTGATACGCGTGAACTTTTTGGTAATACAATATTTGGTTAATTGCTAATTAATGTTTATATTTTTATATTAATTTTGTAATTCGAACATAAATTTTTTGGAATGTTGTAGTAGTGTTGCCACTTTTTAAAAAAATTCATAAAATTAAGGTTCTTAATTTTTTCTATGATTGGAATGTTAGTAAATTAAAATATAGTGACAATATTGTAGTGTTTTTAAAATTGTGTTAAATTAGAAAATATGGGAGGGAATTAATGCATTACTTGATAACTGAAAGCTGGTATTATTTAAAAAATCATGTTAAAAATCATTAAATATATAAGGAAATCGATGTATTTAGATGACATTGTTGAAATATCTATTTGTTATTTAGGGAAGTTGGTAATCTTTAAGATAATATCGAAATGTAAATGAACAAATTCACTCTCATTCGCCCCTCCCAGTTGAGAAAAATAAAAATGTTGATTATTGAATAAGAAGAGGAAGCTTTCATATTTTCTTTGACAAGAATCATAGCAATCATCTGAACACACTGTCAGCCAAAAAAACATATGCATTTAAGTTTCTGGAAGAATCTAGGACAAGCAAAGCTGGTTCCTAGCTTTCATATATAGTTTGATTTTAATTTTAGTAAGTGTTGCTTTTATTTAGTTTTGATGTATATTGCATAAATCTATGTTTTGATGTATGAATAAACTATATGATTTGACAAACTCAAATCTATACGTAAAGGCACTAATATAATTTGAACAATGATTATAATCATACGGCTTAAGCTACAATTATTGATATGTGATCAACGTGACATGCATAATACTAGTTTTCGCTATCAATACACAAGTTGAAAACAATACTCATATCATATGGTATTAAAATTGAAATTCTTAATAAGAGAATTAACACTGAGATTGAGTTCCTCGAAATTTATAGCTTCCATCTTCATCCCCATCCATAGAGGCCACATGACATCTCCTCCCCCGTAAAAACATCATGTTCTTGGAGGGTGCTGAGAGTGAGACCGCTGAGTTGAAGGTTTTCTTGGTGTTGATGTTGGCATCTCCCCTGTGCATCATGCTCGCTCACGTTGTACCCGAGCGATCTCATGATGCTCCAAGCTCTTGGACGTTGATTGTCCGAGTCAAAGGCCCAGAAGGCCTCTACCAGCACTTGGATATGGTTTGAGTATTTCAACACATTTCCATTAAAGAGAGCATTAAGGATACATCGAGTCTCTTGGATTTCACGTCATAGCATCTCCACAGAGATGGAACCCGATTAAGCCATAGTTGAATTATCAGATGACTTTTTGCTTACAAAAGCTACCATCCATTTATACCAAGAGAGAGGAATATATGCTGCCACTTTGAGTTGACCATATACTTATGCTATGAATATTTCTAGTTAGCGATGTCCGGTCTTTTGAAAACGGCGCGGTTTGAACCGGAATTGGAACTAGCGGTCCGGTTTTAAAACCAGAACCGGCGAAAACGGTTAAAACAGAATCGTTAATTCAGTTCCGTTGGTTCGATTATGGTTCAAAGATTTTGAAACCGGAACCGTCGGTTTTGGCTGTTAGACCGGTGGTTTGGGACGGTGGGGCATAATTCCAGGCTAGGATATAGGGGGGCATGGCTATAATTTGATTTTTCAGACAATTTCTGCTGCAAAACCGGCGGTATTGGCAATTATCTTATTCTTTTTAAAATTTCAAAATTCAAATTCAAATTCGAAATTTTCTCACTCATTTTTATCTATAAATACCCCTCATCATCCTAATTTCAAATCACTCATCTTGTATTAACAATAATTCTCTAGGCAAAATTCTTGATTTAGTGTATTTTAGAAAAAAGGTTCCCGAAATGGGAACCTTTTTTTTTTCTCTTCAGGAAATGGGAAAGACGCATTTCGGGAATGCGTCTTCAACTTCAGCGCAGCTACGGACTTTTAGGTGTCGTTTCGGTGCCAGAGGAAGACGCATGAGGCTGATGCATCTTCAGAAAACGCATGCGCCTCATGCGTCTTCCCCTTGGCTTATAAAAACCCGCCCAGCAGCCATTCTCCTCATTTGTGCGAAAATTTGAAAACAAAAATCTCTCTTTGGTTGGGTGCGATTTTGGCGAGAGTTTGGGGCAAATCTTGGTGGAATTCATCTAAAGGTATGTTATTCAATCTTTATTCTTATATTTATTGTTTAATAATGATATTTTGTATTATTTTTTTGTATTTTTATGATTTATTTAATTTTTAGTTTAGAAATTTCTATATGTTAGAAATTTATATGTAGATTGTTATTGATATATGTAGATTGTTATTCATATGTTAGAAATTTATATATGTTAGAAATGTTGACATTATGTTAGGTAATTATTATTGAAATGTTGGATTTTTTGTTTGTTAGTAAATTAATATATGTTAGAATGTTGACATTATGTTAGGTAATTATATTTGAAATGTTGGATTTTTTGGTTTGTTAATAAATTAATAAATGTTAGAATGTTGACATTATGTTTGGTAATAGTTCTTAGGAATTATATAATGGCGAGTTCTTCAGAAGGTAGGGGGCAGTTGTTTTGTGGGCCAGAGGACCCATCAGTTTTATTTTTTCAGCGAGATCATATTTCTCGCAAAGTTTGGGCAGGGCAAGAGCGGAAACATTTTCAATGCCGTAGATATGAGAGTAAGTTGTGGGATTGTCAACCCATTCATCAGCGGGTTGTCGAGTTTGTTAATGGGTTTGGATTCGGTGGTCTTTTGTCCTGTGGGAGGCCAAAAGACATCGATCATTCGTTGATTAATGCTTTGGTTGAGCGATGGCGACCAGAGACCCATTCTTTCCACCTTCCCACTGGCGAAGCGACAGTGACCTTGGAGGATGTGGAGATACTGTGGGGGCTGAGGACTGATGGGTTTGCCGTGACTGGGGTAGATTTAAGTTTAAAGCCTCACCAATGGATGCAGGAGTGTCACCGGTTGTTGGGTTTTCTTCCTCGAGATACTGAGATGAAGAAGGCTGGACTCTCAGTAGCTGCACTGACGACTAGGTTGAGTGAGCCTCTAGCTGATGACCTCGATGACGAGGTTTATATCCAGCGGGCACAGATGTTTGTGCTAGTGTTGTTGGGTGGTTTGATATTCCCTGACGGCACAGGCTGCAAGGTGCCTTTGATCTACATGACGTTGTTGGAGGACATGGATGTAGCGTATCAGTACAGTTGGGGAAGTGCAGCATTGGCCATGCTGTACCATAATCTATGCGAAGCAGCTACTGAGAAGAGAACGGATATTGGTGGACCTCTGGTGCTTCTACAGCTTTGGGCCTGGGAACGTATTCCTATCCTACGACCTGAGTTCCTATATCCTCCTGTCCACAGCGACTATACTGCTGCTGCATCCATGTAAGTAGACTACTTAGTATTTATTGTTCATGCATCATATCTTGT
>JAYDZE010550075.1:0-13618 GCA_034509125.1 Monilaria moniliformis | reverse complement strand
AATGCTGTCCCACCAGCATTCGTTGAAATTTGGCAACATGTGGCGAAAGGTAAGCTGAAAAAACCATTAAATCACCTTAGGATAAAAAGGAGGGAAAAGAAAGGCCTGCTTATAGCAGTTGCTTTCAACTTAATGAAGAAGATAAGTAGAATTGAGAACAGATTGTAAATCTGACCTCCATTAACTCAAACCCAATCGAAAGTACCCACAAAAGAGGCTGATTACGAATCATTATAGCTTTTCCCCACCACCCAAGAATATGAGCCACAACGAATTCGTCAAAAAGTGTGTCCTAGAAACAAATACAACAAATGAGTCTAGCTTCAGAGCACGTTTAATTGTTGAAGTAAAAGCAGACAGAGGATTGTTTGAGAAAAATAAACATAACATACATAAACATTCTTAAACCTGCTTGTTGGATTTTCAGGGACATAAATTCTGCAGTCAGCACCATATGATCTTTCCGGAAGTTCTACACAGAGAAATTGCTTAGAATTAATACCATTGCTGACTGATACGCATTCCCACAATCAAAATACGAAAAAAAACAAAGATCTTTACCAACACCAAGATCAGGGTGCAGGAATTTCATGAATTGCCTAGCATCATCACGTCTCTGGAGGAAAGAGATAAGTTTGTGCATCAGAATCTACTGAAACAACTGTTAAAATGCTACATGGTTCATATGAGAAGTAAGGTTGAGTCGAATTTCAAAATCAGTCTGGCCACACTGGTGCATGCCATAAAGCTAATAAATCACAATCTCAAGCTAAAATAGGCAAATCAAATCTAAAAATGCCTGCATACACACTGACCTGGAAGAGTAAAAATGTTAAAGCAACAAGGTAAATAACAGCCATTCCATGAACAAGGCGCCAAATTGCAGGATGTGGCCGGATTAGCACTCTGACAAAAAGAAAGAAAATTAAAAAGATTAAGAGAGTTCTAACTAAAATAAACAAATGCCGTGCAACATATGGAAGATGGAGAAACTATTAGTAATCTAACCTAGCACAACGAGACAGCAAATCTAAGTACAGAATAAGGACACATTGAACTCGGGTATATATATATTAAAACTCACGTGGAAGGAGCTTGTAACAAGCTATAAGCGAGATACACTGCCATCATTGCCCACACACCCCTACCAAGGCAGCAAGAAGAAGTTTTGAAGAAACCAATGTGAGAAAAGAAGGAATATTCAGCGTGCACTACTGTGGAGTTTTGTAGAACATACCTTTTCATAGACATAATAGAATCTCCTTCCGAACTACTTTCGGGGTCAAGCGCTCCACTTACCCATCTGGACAGCATTTTCAAATACAAAGATGAGTATACTGATACTTCAGAACCAGAAAAGTTAACAAACAAAAGCAATCTATATGAAGAAATAAAATATGGAAGGCTCTGATTTTTCAAGTCAGTAATTATATCAATATTCAGTTTCCAGAATTACCAAATACAAAGTGAAAAATGATTAACTTACACAAGAAAGCATGCACCGATAAGTAAAAGTGTAATAGTACGAGGCTTGTAAGCCCACGCAGTCCAGGGATCAAGCTCATCTTCAATGCTCGATGTGCTCACGCCACCATTTTGATGGCTGACAAGATCCTTCCGTCTACCTTTCCTCTGATCATTCACTTCCATACAGAATAGAAAGTACTCCGAGCCTCTACTGCAATACAGGATAGACAAACGAGGAAGGAAAATTACTCTCTTGAGACTCCTTAATAGATAGAAGACATCATAAAATTTTCCTTTCCAGGAAACGAACGGAAGTGGAGATTCTATGCCACCTCATGTATTGCTATCCTGAATTGTTGATTTTCTGACATTTTTCAGTGTCGTGTGGGACCTCAACGTCTAATATAAAAAATTAAGAAAGTTACGACACCATGTCCGAAGACCTATGGTATTAGAGCACTATCCCTGGGGTATTTGAAAATTTCACAAAGAGAAGTACGTAGAAGTTTCATACATAAACTGTGGTATCAAAAGTTTCCACTGAATAGCATATGTTAAGATACTCTAGAAGAGAAAAGAAGTATAAGCCATCAGCCACTAAACAATTAAAACTAATCCGATCAATTTTTATCCAAATGAAAGTGACATCTGATTCCATTCCGGGGCAGGCCAATTCAAACGATGTTACGATAACAAGATGCCAACAGCGAAATCTGAAAATTCTTCACTATATCACAAATTACAGTTAAGAATCAAATCTCTCAACAATGTTGAGTGGTCTAGAACTATAAAAATGCACCTTAATAGACCAATAGAATATATGCAATGGGCCATAGAGCACAGTCCATTCTGTAGGATTTGCAACCTTTCTTTCTACGCATTCATAACGTGCACCATTAAGCAACTCAACTAGCTTTGCAGACTTTGCACTTGTGTCCAATTTTACCACTACTTTGTTGTAAAAGAGTATGTAAATCACTAAAGAACCTAAAAGAAAAGAAAAAAACAATTCTATAAAAATGATCAATTAGAATCTACAAAAAGGATCAAAAGTGTCTCTGGCAAAAGGTGAAAAGCAAACAAAAGTTAGACTCAGATGCCAAAGAAAAAAGAGTTGGTCGCATTTTGCATCATAATTTCCTCTCAATCTAAACAGCCTTGAAAAAAACAATCCGTGAACAGTAAAACGTGGATCAGAGAACAATAACAATCTATCCGTACAAAAAAAACCAACTTTTCTACAGCATTATTGCACCCTTTTTAAAAAATATAAAAATTAAAAATTAAAATAATAAGCAAAATTGATGTCACTATCAAACTCAATTAAACAATCCCTAACATTGATTTTGGTAAAGTACTTTGCTGCATGCAAATTAAATGAAAAAAGGAAAACACAAATCCACCAACAAAACTCCAAATGCAGCACTGATACAAAATTCTGGAGGCTCAAATTTTTACTGAAATCAATCAAAATTGCAAAAATACCACCACACAGTAAACCAAAAAAACCGTGATTTCACGTCCGGTGCATGAGAAGCAGCTCCACAAAGAAACAGAGAGATAAATCTTCAAAATTTAGCTGAAATTTGATATGATGCGAAAAAATATAATGCATTATGAAATTATGAATGCCTGCAGAAAGTATTAGAGGCAGTGATTAATGATGCATAAAATGATTTGGTGACAGAAAGCGCATATTTTGCTTCTGTTTTTCCTCCCTACTCACGTAAGTAAAAAGGCCGACAGGCGATCGCAGCTGAACGATTGGACAGGGAGGAATCTGAACCGTCCGATCAGAATTCCAGATAGATAGACTGTTTATCGATTTGAGAGAAAAGAAAAGAAGCTCGCTTCTACGGAAAAAGGCGACTCTCACTTCAACACCACCGCTCGTGCGTGTGTGTGATTGAGTTAAAAAATAGTTTAATAAACGTCTGAGATTCGGAAAAAAGTTCTGGAATTGACTAATTTTTAGTCTCGGAGAAAAGGCGAGGAGAAGTGCGAGCTCGAGCTTTTATATTTGTTTCAATGGCGGCAGGGCCGCGTTGATGTGTGTTTAATTGTACGATGTTCAAACTAAAATGAAAGTGAGAGAGAGAGAATCGAGATTTGTACTTGATTTTCTTGCAGAAAATTAATTACAAATATTTGGGGGTACTGGTTTTGTGGTGATGATGATGGAGACATTTTGATGACTCATTAATTGCAATCCCCAATTGTACCATCATACTATGTGGAATGACTATTTTATCCTTTTGATGGTTATTTTACTAATTAGATTTTAATTTAATTGATGAAGCGTACAATTTTATGGTTAGGAGTTCGTTAAATTGAATTTCACCTATATATTTCAAGATGTAATATGAGTAATACACAAAATTAAAAATTATATGGGATTAATATTGTTCTATGTTGAGTATAAACTTATTGATTGATTAATAAAATATTTAGAATTGTGTGTATATTAGTTTAATGGTAATATAGATAATATCTTAGGTCAAACTGCGTATGTTTGTTTTGCAGTAGAATATATTAGGCCATAGGTTTTATTTTGAGTATATCATCACATGATCTTTAAAATTATTAGTTCATTCATAAAAAAATTTACAGTTATCGCATGTTTTATGATTCTATCATTAATGATAATTCGACGTGAAAATTAGAGCCAAAGCTCTCCATTTTAAAAGTAAATTAAAAAACAAACATACTAAAGAGGTGTTTGGTATAAGAGGAGGATAATAGAATGAAGGTGAGAATGGAATGCATACAGAAATGGAATGGTTAATCTCATTAGTAGAAGAAAGAACAAATGTGTCTAATCTAATGGGAATAATAATTCTAAATAAAAAAAATTAAGAAAGAGTTATACCAAGCAAAATAATAAAATGAAGGTAGAAATCATCTTTCATGATGATTTAGGTCAATTTAATATCCCCTCTGTCTTAATAGAAATGATACATTTTTCTTCTTAGTCTGTCCTAAAAAAATGAACGTTTCTAATTACAGAAAAAAATAAGGGATTTTAAACACTAATTACTCCCTTATTATCATTAATTAAGAAAAGTAAACCCACCCAAACACACCCCCTAATCTACCCAACCCTTTCATTTCCCCGAATGAGTCGAATCAACACACTCCCATCCATTCATTTATTCTTATCTCATTTCTCTCCCAATATTTTTGGGAAGAAACCCTACCCATCCCTTTATTTTTTCTTATCTCCTCCGTCGCATGCGATGATTCCCCGAAACTCTCTATTCTTCTATCTTCTCCGCCGACTACCCTTCTATATCATCTCCGATGAACTCAAAAGATAACCTTATTTTATGAGTTTTTTTTTGGAGAAAATCCGTATTTCTCCAATGTTATCCGATCTTGTGACTTCAGTCCATATTTACCCGAATATGGTGATTTTGATCCAGATCTAGTCACAAGTTGTCCCAACTGTTGGTTTAGTGCCATCTCCACCACGATGACCGACGAGAGCAGTGGGTTATTTAGAGGCATTCTATCTTTTGGTTCGAAGCCACCCCACCCCCATTCTTCGGGTCATTCTTCCATCTTTGGATCGAAGATTGGTCGGATGGAGATTGTGGGGTCGGCAGTGGTCACATGCACGCCCTTTTATTGTTTGTTAGACACAGGCCGCACCATCGAATATAAGTTGATCACGCGCACGCAGAAGCGACCTCGTATGATGAGGTTCACAAACAAGAAAAAAATTGAGCCTATCGTATCTAGTGGTGGTTTTCAATTAACCGGTCAAATGGTCTTCAATTATAGGTGCATGTCTATTTTGAGTAGAAGGACACAAAACCGAAGGTTTTATCGGCAAAATCAGCGGTTCTCATTAGAAAACTGGCAGTTTCTGAAAAAACCATTGGTTCTAGAGGGCGACAGAAGCTAGGAGATAGGGTGTAGGCCTATTTCTGAATTTGGTAGCACAAACTGGTGGTTTCTGCAGAAAAACCGGCAGTTTTCTACCAAACCGCTGGTTTTGGTTTTGCAGCAGAAATCGCCGAATTCAACTATTTTTTAGAAATTTATAATTCAAATTGAATTTTTTTTTCCACTCTTTTTTTATTTATAATTACCCCCTCATCATCCTCATTCTAACTCACTTCTATTGTGTTTCAAAGAATTCTCACTTCTCTACCTCTAATTTCTTACTTCTCTACCTCCAATTTCTCTCTACTTGTGCAAGTTGTGCTTATTTTCTTACTTTACTAAGTTTCTAAGTCCTAAAAATTCAATTCCTCTTAAGTCTCAAATTCACAATATAGTGATGCCCCCATACAAGATCAAAAATACCATCACGCCAAGACGCTCGAGAGCAACTCAATTTTTATCAGAACAATTTGTTGTCTGTATGCACGTAAGTTTGAAGAAATTGTGTAATTTTCAATTATAATTTATTAATACCTAAAGAAATTTTCTTAAATTATAATCTAATAATTTCAATACATAATATGTTTGTTGGCAGAAGAATATGTTGTAGCTGATGCCCTGACGGGCATGAACAACCCAACATCTCTCAAGGAATTTTCAGGCCATTCTTAAACACAAGTCCAAATGACTTCAATTTCATATCCAGTGACGAGGTTCAACAACTAATATCTTCATCCCACCAACCAGGTATGGGTGAAGAATGTCAAAATTCGGCCGATGAAGAAGAAGAAGAAGAAGAAGAATTGTCACCACCACCACCACCTAAATCAAATGAACAACGAACTAAGACATCCAACATCTTCATGAAACATTTTAAGGAGGTGGAAAATAAAGATTTCGATTATGATTCTGGTGCTCCAAAAAAAATTCACTGTGTATTGCAACTATTGCAATGCAAAGTACAAATTTACACAAGGTGGATGATACGGTACGTTCATCAAGCACATGGAGAAAAATCACCCGGTTGAATTTGGGATCGACTCATCCCAAACTCAACTAAACTATCAACTCGACACTCATATGAGTTCATCACAAAAAGGTACGCCTTCTTTTCTCAAATATGACCATAGAGATGCAATTGACATAATGACTAGGTATGCTGCAATGCAACATTTGCCTTTTAATGCATACGACAACGATAAATATAAAAAAAAAAAAAACATATAATCAATGTGCTAAAAAAATAAGTAGAACTTACTTAACTTGATCCATAATAAACCACTGTTTTGACAAAAAAAATTGAATTAGTGAGATATCTAGTGAACTTAAATCACAAATTTTCTATTTGTTTTAGTGCGTGGAAAATGCATACGATAAAAATTTCTATATGGGGATTACGGTTCATTTTATAGATATTAGTTGGGGCTTGAACAAACGTTTGATTGCATTTAGAGAATTCCAGTCACCACATACTGCTCAAGCTATAGCTCAATCAATTGTTCAAGTTTTAAATGAATTTCAGTTCATTAATAAAATAATATCTATTATTTTTTATAATGCATCTTCTAATATTGCTAATATTTATGTACTAATTGATGCATGTGCCCCTATTATTGATGGAAAATATTTTTATGTTAGATGTTTATGTCATATTATAAATCTATGTGTTTAAGATGTCTTATATTTGTTTAATGAACATTTAGAACCAATTAGACAAGCCGTAAGATTAAATCATAATAAAGAGTTACATGAAAGAAATGGCAAAAATATTATCATAATACAAAAATTAGAGATACAAAATTGTTATTGATGTATCAACTAGATGGAACTTGACTTATAATATGACAAATTCAACATTGAAACATAAAGATTATTTAGTAGATTTTTTTAGAAGTTGTAGTGATGTAGATTTGCTTTTGTTACCTTCTTGTTGGACTCAATGTATGGAATTATTTAAATTATTTAAATATTTTAAAACTGCAACTGTTGAAATATTTAGCGTTTATTATTATACTTATACCCGTGTTTTAGAGCATTGCATGTATATATCACTAAATTTTAATAGTTGCATGAAAAAAAATATTCAACAATTACAACTTATAATATTTTATGTGGTTCAAAAGTTGTTAAATATTTGAAGGATATTCCATCCGTATTTTTAATTGCTAAATGCTTAAATCCTAAATGAAAACTAAGTGGCATTTGTGGCCTTTTTTATTGCTATTATGAAAGTTTGCAAAACATACCTCTTACGAACATAGCACAATTAAGTTTAGAAATTGGAACTTCATTTGAGTTATATCTTCCAAATGTAGAACAAGTTAAATACGATTTAGGTCTAGCCTTATATTCATCTTTAAGAACTATGAAACAAAATATAATAATGATCATCAAATAAACACCTACACTTCTATTTCTACTTCTACTTCTACTTTTCTAATTTTAGTAACTATAGATTTCACATAAACATATATTATAATGACCCAATAGCAATGAAAGTAGCATCAGTATACACTGACACAACACATAGGGATAGAGCTAATATTGAATTAGATATATATATTTGGAATCTCCTAGTATTATCAAATTGACCCATATTACTAGCAACAATTGACACTCATCAAACCTCCTCACACTTGAATCATGCTTGCCCTCAAGCATGTGATGTGGTAGATTGTTGCTAGGAATTCCCTTTACTCAATCGACTCAAGACTCAAGACACAAAGAAGAAACAAACAAGACACAAAGACTCAACAAATGTCAAGCACCTGTAACAAAAGCTAACTCAAAGTTTTCTCCAAAAAACCAACAAACTCAGCAAATATGCAATCATTCAAATCACTTCCCCCTCCTCAAATTCAGTTAAATCATCTATTTGTCAAGATAGTCAAAGCTTGAATCAAATGCACAAGATTCTCTCAACTCTTTCTCACTTATGCAGGCACATTCTCTCACAAAGAAATTATGCAATCAATGTGGTATTAAATAGTCACTTGCAACTCAAGAGGGTCTTTTGATTCGGACGTAATGGGGCTTAGGACTATGAAAATATGTCGGTTAGATCCTAGGGGTCCTAAGCTTTAGCAAAGAAAATCAAGTTATGCATTTGCAAATTAAGATCAAAACTTGTCAAAACTAAGCAACTTATAATTATAGGCAATTTCAAAAAGTAGGCACTAACTTTTAATTCAAGAGTGTACACAAGTTTGATCTTTTCATCTTTTGCATCTTTTTTCAATTTTTTCTTTTTTCTATTTTTTCTGTGTTCATGCCTTTTTTTCATTCACCTTGTACCACTATCTTTTTCACTATAAACCATACATAGTGCCTATGCTTTCATCAATCAATGTAAAGCATGCTTAGTTTTAACAAGTTCACATTATGCATAACATAGGTCAGAAAGCAAGTCCAACATTTGAGGCTTATGTTTATAATTTTGTGACTTGAATCAAGAACAGGTCCCAAGCTTCAAAATGGCTTACTAGGGATAACATGTCATGTGGATATTTGAAGATAACAAGGCTCAAAATGGTTATCCTATTGCCCTCTATCATTCATTACTTATGGCATACCACAATTCATGCAAGCACAAAAAAATACCCAGAAAGAAAACAGTAGAAAATGTTCTACTTTAGGCTCAAATTCTGCATTTAGTGGGCAAGCATTTTGATTCAAAATTGGCAGTCCATCATACTCATTTCATGCAATAAAAACCAAAATCAATTTAGGGGAATATTCATTAAATGATCACATGCATTATTGAATTCAAAGTAAAAGAGAAAACAATTGGCAGCTAATTGATAACAGTTCGGCATCAAACAAGACACAAAAGAAGACACAAAAATAAACCAAACCTCCTTACACTTAAACCTTGCTTGCCATCAAGCAAGACAGGTTAAATGCAACGAGGGAACAGACACATATAAAAACACACAAAACAAAAAAGAAAAAAACACTAAAGAGATAAGGGAATAGGTTCACCGGGCGCGCCTACGGCGTTGTAGAGCAGCTCGGGAAGATTTTTGGAGTTTTTTTTGGAATGTTGGAAGCATCTGTTGGGGCTGGATTGGAGACATTCGGCTGAACAACTTCTGCAGGTACAAGTTGGGCAGTTTGCTTTGATGGCACAGGCTGTGCAGCCTCTGTAGAGAAAAGCAGGGCAGCTTTGGGAAGATTCTGGAACTTCGTCCGGGATGGTGGGAGCATCTACTGGGGCTGGGCTAGAGACATTCGTCTGAACAACTCCTGCAGGTATAGACTGGGCAGTTTGCTCTGATTGCATAGACTTAGCAGCCTCTGTGGACTCTTCTTGGACTGGAGGTATTGTAGCGCGGTGCGGGCGCAGAGGTCTGAGATGGACTTAAGCCTGTGCTCATTAAAAATAAAAGGAGTAGAGGAAGGACTCATGGGCATCTGCTGGAATGTAGGGGCAATGTGCTAGGCAGCCTCTGTAGTAATTCCTGATCGGTTTTTTAAACTGGGCAGATGGAAAGTGGTGGTGGTTGTCGAGCACGACTGGAGATGGAGGAATACAACATCTTTGAATTTCCACCGCCCCAATTGGTTGGAATTTTTTGTCAGAAATTGGAAATTGGTTTGATATCTCCTTAAGTATGGCCCTTCTCATATGAGTGTTCAACTTCCTCTTTCGTTCCTCCTTGGATTTTATCTTTGTCATTCTCCACGAAAAAGAAGGTTGCACCTTTGGAATGGAATTATGCATTGTCCTTAGGTCTATCTCAGCCAATTCCCCAGTGTTGTCATTCTGCCCAAACCTTTTGTTATGGAACGAGTGGTTTGAGTTAGGTGTTGGATGGAAAGGAGCTTCACTTGCTCTTTCTCGGTTCTGCTGTTCAAGAAGGACCTTCTGACTGGACAACTCAAGCAGGCTATGCAATTTGGAGTTGCTTCCAGACGTCTCTGCGGGTCCACTTTTGAAGTTTGGGACTATTGCTCCCACCAACTCTTTCCTAGAACTCAATGTGATATGATTAATATTCTCCTTATGAGGTGATTCCACTTGGGCAGGGATCCTCCCTTCATTCTCACGCAATTCATTCATTGAAGCGGCCAATTGTGACATTTGCCTAGTAAGTGCTTCGAGACTCACTTTTTGTTCATTTTGGGCTTCTTGCAGCTTGTGGACAACATCATTGTTGGCTTGCATATTGTTTTGAAGGAATTGCTAAGATGTAATAAGCTCATCCATCATTTCCTCCAAGCTCTTAACCGGTTTTGGAGTATTTTGAAGTTGATGTTGAGGTTGAAAATCTCATTGATGCGGCGGCCTGTAGGTTTGATTTTGCATGGGTGGAGGTGGTTGTTGTTGAAGATGAAGTACCGGTGGTGGGCCTTGATTGTTGTTTGGTTCGCTCCACCAGATGTTGGGGTGACTGCGCCATCCCAGATTGTAGATTAGTGTTTAAAGATCGTCTTCAAAGCCCTGGTCTGGCCAGTTCAAAGGTCCATTTACTTGGACTACAGCATCTACCTCCTCCATTTGGCAACTCCGAGAGGTATGTATCGGTTCTCCACAAATACCATAGACTTTCTCAGGAGAAGGAGTTCGCACCACCTTCTCAACCACTGTAGTGAGCAGCCTCTCAAGTTTCTCAATCCTTGCATCAACCTTTTCTTCCAACTCAACGGTGCTCGCACTAGCTTGAGCTGCTCAGCTTGACTGTCTCATGTGTGGCTCATCATATTCTTGGGTTACATTTACCAAATGTTGTATCAATTGCTTGGCCTCACTAACCCTCTTGCTTAAAAATCTCCCTCCACTAGTCGAGTTGACCAGATTCTTAGTGTCAAACATCATGCTTTGATAGAAGTATTGGAGCAAGTCCCCTTCGGAAAATTTATGATTTGGACAACTATCCACTAATCTTTTGAAGCGAGCCCAATAAGTACTTAAGGATTCATCAAACCTTTGTTGAACCCCTGTGGTTTTCTTTTTCAGAGCATTGGTCTTGGTTGGTGGGAAGAAGTAGTCCAAAAACACCTTTTTCATCCCTTCCCATGTGGCAACCGAATTTGGTGAAAGACTAGTGAACCAAGCATTGACATCTCCTGTGAGAGTAAACGGAAACACCGCCAATCGGAACTGTTCTTCACTAACCCTTTGTGCCCTCTTTGAATCCGACACATTTTTATAAGCTCATTGATGAAGTTATACGGGTCCTCGTCTTTCTTGCCATAAAACTTCGGCAAAACATTTAGTAGAGCCAATTTGATTTCAATTGGAGGGGCATCCTTGGCCATTCTAATGGGAGTTGTAAGGTCATCCTCCATGTGAGAAGTAAGTTCTGCCAGACTTGGATCATCATCTTCTTGAGCTATTGTATCCTCCAAATCTGGATGAAAATCGAACGTGACGTCTTGGTCACCTTCTGTATCACTTCCGGACGTTGAAACTGGCCAACTGGGCTCAGGCAGGGCAGCTTGAAGGCCTGTCTGAGTCTGAACTCCATATTTTGCGAGACAGAACTCCTTCCATAACCTTTTGGCAGCATTTCGATCTAAAAATCGTATAACATTTGTGCCTCTGAAGACCTGCTCATAAACAAGAAAAGAAAAAAGAAAACAAAGTTAAAAACTATTTACACGAAGGCATAGAAAACACATAACAAAATAACACTGTTCCCCGGCAACGACGCCATTTGATAGGGTGCTAAATTTGAATTGTCATTGGAAGATAATGAAACAAACGTAGCCTATCAAGTAATTTATAAGTTCCCACTTCCACTATACTATTGGATTAGTATAGGGTAAGTACGGGTGTCGAACCCACGAGGAACGGGATTCCGTTATGCATTTCACTATACCTAAGAGGGGTTGGCGTGCCGCCACGCCTTTAAACGAGATGAAAAAGAAATACAAAAAATAAAATAAGCAAACCGCGTGGGAACTAATCTAGCACATGAAACTAAACAAACTAAACAAGAAAAAAGTCAGAAACAAACTGGGCAACCGAATGTAAACTGGGCAATTTGAAAAGTCAGAACAAATTGGGCAGCTAAAAGGCATGAGAAATTTAACTGTTCTTACTAAAGTGAAACACCACAAACGGGATTGAAAGCAACAAGTAGAGGTTTGCAAAATAAGTTCAAACTGGGAAAACTAAAGGTAGGAAAACAAGACTGGGCAGTTCGAAGGTCAAATTCGGAACTGCTACTTAATTTGTAAAAGAAATGAAATTAAAAACTCAAGTTACTTAAAAACCAAAAGCTGGAATTGAAACACTAAAACTAAAATTAACTAACAATTCAGATTTTAAACCAACTAGACTCACCTACACCTAAAACAAGAAAGCAACTAGTCAACCTTATATTTTTGGAAAGAAACAAGACCTTTTTTTTTTACAAACAGAAACTGTGGGTTCAAAAGGGGAAAGAAACAGGGAAACACAGGCTGGGCAGTTGACAGAAGCAGAGTGCAGAAACAGATTTTTATGCTTTAACAATTTCCCACGAAACTTTTCAACCAAAACAAAGGGGCTGCATCAACAGAAGTAAATTGAATATTTTCATATAAGACTCAACACATTCCTCTCAATTAAGTTCATCAACAAGAAAGACACAAGACAAGGAACTAGAATAATAACAAGATCAAAAGCCAATGATGTTGGAAGCAAAACTCTTACTAGTTAATAACTTTGTAAATAAAATCACCAACACAAGCCACGATTCCACACTTAATAAACAACTTAACAACTAAAACTTCATAGCATAAACAAGGAATAGGTCAGATCCTCTTGATTCAGGTTTAACATCAACAAACAAAACAAAACAACATCCGAAGCAAATAACAAACTAGAGGGAAAGCAAAATGTTGAGACAGAAAATAAGCTCCAAATGGTATCCATAGCTGATAAAATGCTCTGCCTATCCCATGCTGGCAGAGAAACTTCAATTCTCGAAGGGCTCCCAAGAGTGTGCAGGTGAAAATCCACAAATGAGTGAGTGGAGTGAATGAAAAGTGTGTAAGTGTATGTCCATTCTTTCTCTTCTTTCTTGGCTTTTATATGGAGGCTAGCAGCTAGGGTTCCCTCTCTTCAAGTCTACTTGGTTGGACAATAGTGCCCCTGAACGCAGCTGGTGGAGACACCTCACCAAAGTCTGCCTGGGACCACTTTTTCCTACGCAGTATTCTGTTTCAGCTCGTCAAGCTGCCCAACTCGAATGTATACTCTGCTCTCTTTTCTTCATTCCTTAGCCACTTTCTCTCATTTATTAGCCTCTCACACTTGCTCTTGTTTCTTGCC
>JAYDZE010550064.1:0-13618 GCA_034509125.1 Monilaria moniliformis | reverse complement strand
TATTTCTGGATAACTTAATAAAGGTATTTAACTGGATATTGTGGAATAATCTGAAGAATTAAATTATGAAAGTAAAAATTGTAAATCTAAAAGATTATAATTGAATAGTTTATGAAATGTGAATTATGTATACTAAAGAAGATATCATGAAATAAATGGAAACGAATAAAAGGAATAATATTTATGAAAGAATCAAATGGTTAAATAAAAGAGATAATTATGATTGGAATATAAGAAAGTCTGAAAAGTTAACTAATGTTTTGTTTGGCTACAGGAATGACAATTAGCTACGGATCTTTCGGCTGCGTCCTGAAGGAGTCACTAGAAGATGAAATACTAATAAATGTATAAATGTGGCATGATGTGTAGTTGGGGTCCACTACGATATGTATTAATTGAATATATTGTAACAAATATTTTAGAAATAAAATGAAAAATTTTGTTTGGGAGACCGTGATACCAAACTTAGCATCACTTATTCGGTAGGGAAACCTATCGAGTAAGGGGTGTTACAGACGTATCTAGCACCTAGACCTGTTTTCAGTATAAGTGGGATAATAGACAGTAGTGTGTATACTCAAAAACTTGTTTTTGAGTATAAGTGGGAGATTATTAGGGTATATACTGAAAAGAAAGCTTTGAGTTGCTTTGTATTTCTAAACCTTATTTCCCAATTTATGAGAAGATTATTATTTTGTCACATTGATTTGTTTTCCATATTATTTATCTTATAAACTATTATGATTTAACAAATGTGTCTAAGTCTTTTGCATTTTAGACTGAGTGATGATCAGGTTATCACTGAAAGTTCCTCAGTCGGTCTCTTTCGAAAGGAAAAACCAAGTTTCATAACCTAGATAGACTTAGATAATCTATCGCGAAAGGTTGTAGTGTCAGTCCAAACATTTACTAACCTGGGTAAACAAAAGACACTGATGTGGTATAGCACTGAAATGATTCACGTGAGACATGTCTTTCTGCTGATTACTGAAAGACGAGGTCTTGGTGATGTTTATTTTTTAATCTTTGTATATAACATTAAGCATACGTTATTGATTATGCACTATTTTGATTTATCAAAAGGTGCAGGATTTTCGCAGTCCAAGAATTCTAATATCTTGGGCAGTGGTAATTAATGACTAAGAGGTGCTAGAATTGTTATTGCTCTGGATCGTGTCCTGGGAGAGTCGAGGTTGATAATATCCCCAAGAGGAGTTCAATAAAATATTTTATTATATAGAAGCTCGGCCGGCTTGAAATTTATTCCAAAGTATAATAAACAAATAATTTTGAATTAGAGTACTGTTGGTAAAAGATATTAATTAATTAAAACCAACATTAAGTTTAAATTAATTAATGAATATTGGAATCTTAAACACATGAAATAAATTAATTAAAAAGGAAGTCCAGATTCTCAGTAATTTGGATTTGGACGGGTAAGCCCTATATTAATTTCTATAGTGGTACAAATTAAAATTCTATTGGGCTTAAATTAAATTGTGGCTCAATTTAATTAGTAAGAACCCAATAGGAAGGCTCAGTCCCAATAGACTTCATTGTGAATGAGAAGCCTTATATGTTATATCTTTATTCTTGTGGATCAGAAAGGGTTATATAAAAAAGATAAGTCAGAAATCCATGATAATTTAATAGTTAAAATTAATGATTATGTTAGAGATCGATGGTGGATATTGGAAAATAGCATTGGAACAGAATTGATAAACAATAGAACAATTAAAAGATAACTCCTAAAATTAAAAGGCCACTCATTCGAAAAAGGCCACAGCAATTTACTGAACTTAATACTTCATTAATGGACACATAGCTCTTCCATTGACGAGTTATTTATAATAATAAAGAACAATCTCTTACTTGAATAAGACTGTAAATTAAATAAAGAACAAACTCTAACTCTATCGCTAACCCCCTACTAACTAGACTCCTATCAACAATAATTAAGTAAATAATTAATTAACAACTGAAACATAAATACTCAGAACTCCTATCAACAATAATATTTTTTTAGTTGTAATGTGGCTTAGATGAATGTAGGATAGTCATATGGAAAGTAGTTTAAGAACTACCAAAATCAAGTACAAATGTAATCACCCTACCAACAACCACCAATTTTTGTGATCTTTTTATCCATAAACCCAACTACCCCTAAACTTGAGAAATTTACACTAGAGGAAACAATAAAAAGCGAAGCCCATTTATTTTTATTCTCAACAAATTTTTCTTTCCATTTTTCTTTTTTAGGCTTTGGCTTTTTCTTAGAAATTGGCCGCCTCTTAGAAAGTTATGAGCTTTCATTATACAACAACCCTCCATTTAATCTCATAAATATTACACTACATAATTCACCGCAATCCAAACATTCTACTATCTCTTATACACCATGCAAACTATTTCTCATTGATTAATTAGTACTTTAATTTAGTACCAAGTACTGAAAAGAAGGTTACTACAACAATGATTGACTAAATGTAGCTAAAATTAAGGCTTAGTATTTAAACAAAGAAATAGTCATTCAAGTTTAAAGTGGTCAACTAGGGATCAATTATGGTTAGTCATGTGATCCTATGGCTATGAAGCTCAGTCCTATTGCCTTTATCATATTCAGACCTCAACACGTAGTAATGCAACAAACTCATACATACAACTCTGCAAATTAGCTTAATAAAACTCCACAAAATCTACTAAATATTCACACTCTCATTGACTCAAAAAAATAAGAAACAATCAACAATGCTCTTCCTTATCACAACATACATGATTTCTCTCTCTTAAAAAAACCAACATGCCCATCTAAATGCCCAATAAGAGTTATCAAAAGGGTAGATAAAGCATAAACGAGCATTTCTCCTGGTCACTAAGAATCTAACTAATGATTATTAACAAGTCATCTCTATATTTAAAAACAAGAATCACTTAAGAAAAAGAAAGTCAATGAAAACTCCCCCGAAACTTAAACAAGACATTGCCCTCAATGTGAAAAATAGAACAAGTAAAAGAGATGATAAAAAAAAAACTCCCCCCCAAACTTGTCACAAAAAGGCGATAAGTCACATGGGTTGGCGGATGGGAAACATTTCATCCTTGACAAATCTTCCACTCCATTGTGCTCCTGCATCCGTAAAAACAACAAAAACATGTGAAAAACATTCAATTCACAAATATATCGGGGGAAAGAATTGAATGAACAAAACCCCCCAATTTGGTAGAAAAGAACAAAAACAAAAGCTAAACACTCATTGGGTTGCCTCCCAACTAGCACCTTTGTTTGTAATCGTTGGCTTAACTTAGTCCGTCCCTACACTTGTGGGTCAAGGGGATGCTTTATATCCTTATCCACATTGATAGTAACCTCTTCCCCATTGATTCTTAAGGTGGCAGAGTTGTCTTTTGCCTCGAGTAGCACATCTCCACTGGCTAAGAACGGCCTTCCAAAAAGTATATGAACCTGCTTGTCCTCTTACATGTTGAGAATAATGAAGTCCATGGGCAAAATAAATTTATCCACCATCACTAGGACGTCCTTAGCAATACCCATGGGTTTCACAATGCAGTGGTCTGTCAATTGGAGATCAATGTCAGTGGGCTCTATTCTATGCTCCAAGCTAATAAATTGGGCTGTTTTTTAGGCCATCAATGACATGCTAGAACCTTGATCAAACAAATATTTTGTAAACTTCTTGCTCCCAATCTCGCAAGGGATAAGACAGCTTCCCAGATCTCTCATCTTGGATGACATTATTCCAGTGATCAACTGAGAAAATTTTGTACTAAGGGCCACCACACATTGTTATTGAATTTTCACTTTCTTCGCCATTAAATCTTTGAAGAACTTTGAAATATTTGGAAAATTTGCGAAGAGATTCACAAGAGAGACTTCAATGTTTACCTTCCCGATGACATTCATCATCCATTTAAAGCTCTTCTCTTGAACTTTGTTCTTTCTTTTCGTTGGAAATGGTGAGGTGGGATACGGTCTGGTAAGTGGAACATGCACTTATGATCTCTTGCTGGGCTTAATGGTGCTTTAGTGTGCCTAGATCCTCCACTTAGTGTATCAATACATTTCTCAGTTTGGTGTTGTCTTTGCCATCTCGGTGGTCCACTCACTCTCTGGTCCACCCCTGAGTGCAAGGTTTGTGAGCCCAATATCTTATCCACCTTAGCGTGCAAGATGCCTAAGCCACATTGGATATCCAATGGTTGCAAATAATCTAACTACCATCCGCTTCTTAGCTTTATTGCTTTGCATTGCTCCTTACCATTTGGATTAGGTAAAGTTTCGCTCGGTAAAGTTCCTGGAGCTCTTAAGTACGAAGCTTATGCCAACTGCCCAATTTGCATCTCCATTTTTCTTATCGATGCATCAATCTGACCAAATTTCTTGTGGCCTTCTCTCTAAACTGCTCAGTCACCCTCTGACTTTTACTCATGAAAAGAAAATCTGACCCAACTGATCTTCTAAGGTCTGTTTTTTCATGTCAAACCCTGGAGGTTGTGGATTACGACTTCATTGGTCGTTTGAATTTTGACCAGTGCCTTGCTGATTCCATCATCTTTGTTGCGGTCTCCAATTATTTTGGCTATTGAACTGCTGCCCTTGGTTGAACCCTTGTCTATTGTTTCCCACATAGTTAACAACTGCAACACCTTGTTTAATAAGATGACATTGATCTGATGGTTATCTCTTTGGCAAACTCCAAATTTGACGAGCATTGCTGGAGTTTGAGGATTCAACTATAGAGAAGAAACTGCTTTAGCTACTGATGCCATCTGCATACTGATATTAGGAATTTGGGCTTCTAATATATTCATTCTCTCCGATTCAACAATAGCACCAAATGTATCACTTTTCTTCTCTACAGCTCTTCTCGAGTTGTACCAATTCCTTTGGTTGGCTGCCAATCTCTGAAATAGGGAAGACACCTCATCGTGAGTCTTGTGGTCAAGATCACCTCTAGTAGTAGGTTGATCAACGCCATGCTTTCATTAGTAACTCATTGGTAGAACTTAGTCAAATCTCTACCCCTTGCTAACCCATGGCTTGGGAATTTGTAAGCAACTCTAAGAATCTCGTCCACGCGTCTCAAAATGCATCATCACTTCGCTGTTGAAATCAAATGTTGGAATCTCTTAACTTCTCAATCTTGGTTGTTGAGTTGTATTCCATTAGAAACTTATTATTTAGCTTCTCAAATGTTGCCCCATTGTATCCAAGCAACGAATTATACCATGCTCGAGCTTTGTCTCTCAAAGAGAAAGAGAATAATGCTCTTTTTATTCGATCATGAGGCATTCCTTGAGGTTTATGGTTGATTTTCAGCTCATAGAAGACATTGAGGTGAAAAATAGGGTCTTCGTCTTCCCTACCATGAAAAAAACTTTCGCCATTTACTAGACTGATGTAGTGTGGTGGTATTTTGACATTATCCATTGCATATGCGAAGTCTTCAGGATGATTAGATCTAGATTGGAAAATGTTTCCAAATCTCTCCACAGGAGGAACGTGCACACCATTGCCCTGATTGTTCTCAGCCATCTCTTGAAACTCCGAGTGGTTAGATTTTGAGCTCTCGTCTTGATTTGTAATATAAAGTGGACTATCCCTTGCAGGACTCGAGCAGCCTTAAAAACCCTTGATTTCCAATCCTCTAGGTACCCTTCTAAAATGACGAGTAAGTGAACTAAACAACGGTGGACCTCTACATCGAGTGTGGTGCATTAACTATGACGAACAAATTTTCTAAAATACTTGCACATAGAAGATACACCAACATAGCAAGAAATAGAAAAGTGACACACAAGAATGGCTAGCACGTTCACACTCCTCTACCGATAGCAAGCATTCCCGACAACTTTGGGGCTAGACTCCTAGTAAAAGTGTGTCAAAAAGCGTACATGAACCAAATAACTATGTCAATAAAACCTACAAAAAAAAACCAAAAGTTAGAGACCTAAAAATAAACTAAAAACAAAATAAGCATCAATTAAACAACTTATTGCCTCCTCCACAACGATGCCAAAACTTGATTTGTAATTTAGAGCAAATTTTTCAATAAAAAATAACCACAAAGTTCAAGTTTATTTCCCTAAAATTACATCTATTGCAAGATTACATTTGTCAGTTATAATATTTAGGGGTCGAACCTACATGGAGACTGATGGTTATTTAATCTACTTACAAAAGTAATTAAGAGAGATGTTGAGATTAATCTAAAAAGAAATAAATCTAAAAACTAAATTGCGAAGAAAATTAATGAATTAAATACAAGAGATTAAACATTGATCCTAACATTTTTCAAATGAAGTACGATTATATCATTATCTAGTTGAATCCTATGCTAACGGGACAGTGCATCAGATTCCCTGTCTACAAATACTGAACATACTTGTAGAATAAATGACTTAAGCTTAGTTGAACATATAACTCATAAGCACTAAGCATTGAAGATAACTCCTATGGAAGCATAGTAAGATTACATTCAATTCCTATTACACAGCTGCACCAAAGTCCACTCTGGATTTTCTCTCTGAACAAGATGAAATTCTCAAGTTTCTCATCTAACCTTTATCCAATTCCTAAGTTAAAGCGACATTAGGAAGAGTCAATGTATTCATAATTTCAGATGCATCATAAAATAACGAGTAAACAATTTAAGCGAAAGATGAGAACCAATGCCATGGATTAAACATAAAAAATTCAACAATTCATTGTGTTAATTCATCATACTACATGCTAGAAGCAATGGGAGAAAATTAGCCAAACATTCTGGTGGAAACTACACAAAAGAAAACCAAAACCGTATGCATGTTGGCGTTTGATTTCTGTTGGCTGTAGTCATTTCCGAGTTGATGGAAATCAACCGTTGAATCCTCTCTTCTATTCTTTCTTTCTCAATCTCCTCCAATGTCTTGCCCAATTCTTTTTTTCCTCTATTTCAAGTCTTTTTTCGCGTCGTGTGTGTAACCCCCTACTTTCTGCAGCAAAAACTGACTTAAACTACTTTTTGCCCGTGTTACCCGCCTGGGTGCTTAGTGGCACCCTATCTCACCCAATCGGGTGAAACACTCTAAAACCCTCGTCAAGCCACCCGGCCGGGTGCACAGCTACTGCACAAATTGATCAGTGTCAACTGTCCCGCTAACAAAATAACCTTATCCTTAAGGATGGAGTCAAAATTGTCCATAGGGTCTCATACTCATGCTTGCCAACATGAGGCAATGTGTAGAACCACACAAAATCCAAAAGAACAAGGAATAAAATCTGTACGATGAGCCAAAGAGCAGTGGGCGTGAACTGTTGAATGGAGGGCAACAAATAAATTCATGGCAACATAATATGCAATGGTTGGGGAGGTGGTTGTGAAACTGAAAGGGGAGAACGGATGAAGATTCCCCTAAACCCAGGATCCCATATGAGGATGCTTGGTATTTAATTATCATGCATTCAGTTAAATCTGCTTAGAACGGAAATTGGCAATAAATTAATTCGAAATCCTTGACCATGATATTTAAGAGTTGAATCATACCTTTTAATTCCAGATCTTCTATTTGTAGACGAGGGCTTGCAACTCACACCTTATTTATAGAATATGCAATGGGCTAGGCAAGGGATCCAAGAAAATTTGGACTAAGCCTCCCTACCTGTCGAAATCAAAATTAGAAATAATTTGGGCTTCATTTTTAATTAAGCCTGGTGTTGGCTTTAATTAGTTAGTATTTTTTACCAAGAGTGATTTAGTTCAATAACATTATTTATTATACTGGAATAAATGGTCCTGCAAGACACGATTAAATGTAATAACAATCTTATCACCACTAGATATTAATTACCAATTCCAAAGATATCAGGATTCTTGGATTACGAAAACCCACACGTCTGATAAGTCAAAGCAGTGCATAACCAATACCTTATACTCAATGTTATATACAAAGATTTAGAAATAAATAATCACCAATATCTCATCTTTCTATAATCAACAAGAAAGATCTATACCACACCAATGTCGTTAGTCTCCCAAGGTTAGTATACTTTTAGACTGACACGACAACCTATCAAGATAGATCGTCTAAGTCTATCTAGGTTGTGAAACTTTGTTTCTTTCTGCAAGGTACTGACTGAGAGACCTTTAGTGATGACCTGACCACCATTCAGTTTACAATGCAGAAGACCTAGACTTGCTTGCTCACTTATAATCATAGGTTATATTTGCTCACAATTAATCACCAGATTATAAAAGGCAAACCATGTAACAATAATATCTCTTCACAAGAGCCGAAGAATGGTTGTTCTTTCAATTATTAATACATAAGCAGCTAATAAAGCATGCTTTCTAGTATACAACCCCAAAAATCTCTCACTTATGCTCTAAGCATGATTTCAAGTATACCTATATCTATCATTCTCTCACTTATACTAAAAAATAGTACTATCATGCATCTCATGCCCATCTATTTAACTTGATGATTCTACATCCATCATCAATTATGAAATAAGTGGTCAGGGTATGAGGCTATGCAATTCTTGTCATCATAAGAATTTGCACTTTTTCGAATGAGGCCTTCTCTTTATGTGCTTTGATAGCTTTATTAACTCGTAGTACTTTCGAATTTTCCATTGCATCTGAGTTATCATAGCGGACAATGATACTCTTTAGTCATACTCAAAACAACATGTTAAATCTATTAGGATGTTTTTGAGCTAAGTGTTTTTCATCGGAACCGTGAAAACGATTATTTTCACGTAACACGGTGGAGTCCATGATATATTTTTGTTTCACACTCCTCCATGACATAGCTCAACTTTATAAGGTAAACACATATGTAGAGGTATATTTCTCGTGTCACAATTAGTTTTGGAATTTCATGTTGTATAACCCACCAAACATAGGTTTTCTGACTGATAAAACTTGATATATTTCTTAACCCCATCAGGTACTTAAGTATATGCTTTATACAGTCCAATGTCTTTACCAGGGTTAGATTGATATTTTGCTACTAGGCAAAAGCAAAGTAAATATCAGGTACTGTGCAGATTGTAGTATGCGTGAGATTTCCATGTGCACGAGCAAGTTGAAACTTTCTCACTAATTCTGTCTCATTTTTTATCGTAAGATAAGTATCTTAGATAGAGTGGTTCCATCTCGAAAGGTAAAGACCATTTCATGGAATCTGTCATACTAAAATCTTTAAGGACATTGACGATGTAAGATTTCCGAGACAAGCACAATCATTCCTTCTTACGATCATCCTAAGACTATGGCTATTCGTGTCCACAACACTTCATCTTAGCTACTTGGATAATCATACCCTTATGTTTGATGAAATCTTCTTGTCGTTGCCAATCAATAGGTTGCCATCTACGTATGGAACCAAGAATACCCCTAACTTCTTATCACATTTCCCAACATTCATAAGGACATTGTTCAAATCTATAAAATTTGACCACCTAATGAAAACAAATGTTTTATGATCATAAAGCTTTCTCAAGTCTATTAATGAACTTCTTTAAGCTCTTACATCATTTATTTCTTTCTTGTAATTGCATATCCTTTAGGTAGCTCTATGTAGATGATATCTTCAAGACTTCCTTTAAGGAAACTATCTGACGTCCATTTACAAAACTTCCCAAATTATAATATGCTATCAACAAGGAAACACAGACCAACTTAAGCACATATATAGGTGAAAAAGAGATTATCATAATTGATGTACTATTTCGCCACTAGTCTTGCTCTGAAGACAATAATCTTCTCGTTAGATCATCTTTTACTCTTGTAGACTCATTTACTTCAACTGGTCAAAAAACCTTGGGTATGAGTACAAGACCGTAAACTTTCTTGTTACGCATTGATTGTAGTTAGGATATCATTGATTCTTTTTAAGAACGATTATCCTTATATTATATAGCTTGTTTGCAGTTCAAGGATTCAGTTCTTCCAAGCTAGGAACTAAATTTTAATATTCTTCTAAGCTCAAGAACCTTTAAGTTATTTTACAACCTCTCATTACAATAAGATTCTACTATACATGATATCTTTGTAGCTTAGGGATTCAATTCATCCAAGCTAAGAACTTAATCTGAACATTCTTCGAAGCTTAAGATCCTTATAAGGTTATTTTATAACCCTCCCACTGCAATGAGGTTCTACAATGTGTATACGTGATAATTAGGGTATGGCGGGGGTAAGGAGCACCAAGCTGCCATACGGTCAGATCATAGACACTTGATAGTCTTTCTAAGATTTGTTTCCACAAATAATGTGAACTCTTTGAGAGCTCAAATGTTCCTAAATTATGATGTATCAATAAGACATATCTATGTATAGAGTATTCACCTACAAAAATCGAGATACTCTAAGTCAACCTTAACATGAATCGATGTTGGTCTATCGTAACAGAATGAATGAGCTCTAACATATCATTGGCCCTAATCCTCTTAACCTCGAGAAATCTTTTGGTCATCTTACTTTTCAAAGAATGATTCGCAAGATGGAAGAGGTTCTACGTATAGGTCCTACTATAGACCGTGGTTCATCAACTTTTAGATCATTATAAGGTCTGTATGACCAATCTTTAGATGCCAAATATATGTATCATTAATGGAACTTGGAGACGTCTTTTTTATAAATGATTTGACAAGTTATAATTGTTTGTTGCATAAAGTTGTGCAAAAATTACAGTATAGAGATTGTAACTAACATGCAAAAATAGATAATCATGTTAATTTTCTCAATAACCATTACGTTATCAAAAGAAACAATTTATCCATTTATTACAAATTTATAAACTGAACTTGTGTTCTTTCTAAATAAGCATATAAAAAAATCTCCAAACTAATTAATCTTTACATAATAACATTTTTTACTAAGTCGTCTTGTTTCCAACCAATCTTGCTCTATTAAAGCAAACATAATTAATGACTCTTGTATCTATTACCTACGAATAGGTAGAATAAATCATTCAATAATGTTTCAACTTTTAGTAATTTAGGCGAACCTTTATCCACTGTTGTGTCCTTTTTTATGACCATTTGAAAAACTTGCCTTATGGCATTTTACAGGTAATTTGGACAATATCCAAATTATTTATTTTCTTATTCCAAAATTGCTTGAGAAAAATTAATTTGAGTAATTAAAGCAACAAGGAGAAAAATACAGGTAGTGAAGAAATAAACATATTATCAATGACTATGTTTGATATATAAATTGCAAACAACCATAAAACAATTAATGCATCTCACAACAGTCAAACATGAACCAAGTAAATCACTAGAGTAGTCAAATACTGATCCATACTTAAACAAAATTTTATAGTCCCATGATGTGACAGAATAGACCAGAGACCTCTAAGGTGGCATGGCTGCCAAATCATACCTAAGCTCGTACAATAAATTTAGCACCAAGAATTTTATTTATGTTTTGATACTCCTCATAGGGAAGTTCGTACTCCACTAATAAAATTCTACAACTATCAATTTAGAAGTCTACTCATATGAACATGTAATTCATTAGTAATCTAGCTCCTGCTAGGATAGGTAAATTCTTAGAAATTACTTCATAAATGTACCAATTTATGGAGACCAATACAGCACTTATTTAATTTGAATAAAACTTAGTCGTAATTATCGGTTTAGTCATTTTAAAACACGACTTTAACATAATTATCACATAAGTAGATAAGAGTAATTAATCCACTTAAAAACACGGATAAAAATTACAAGAAAATGGATAATAAAATGGTTTAGAGCAATTAATCAGCGGGTGGCTGCGCCGCCAACCATCACTGCCAATAGACGCCACTCGACGAGGCCATTCGATTGACGGCCCCAATTTCACCGTAAATGCCCTACTCGGGCGACAATTGGACCAGAAAACACTTGTGCTCTCACCACCAAAACCCTAGCGTGTCCAATCTGCTGACACAACTGGTGGCTACTTCGACCACCGCTAAGGGTAGACGCACTCATCAAGGTTAGTCAAATTACATTGGAATTAGATGAAAATCGGCCTCCTACGTCGTGAATTTCACTTGAAAAATCTCTGATTTGCGCGAAATGGTTCCGCCGGCTTCAACGTCAAATGGCGCCGCTTTCGGTAAACTTTATGGCCAGAAACCAGGGGGCTTTTAATCCGAGGACATGGGATTGAAAATGCCTATGGTCTCATCCACTGTTGGGAATTTGGCCTACAATCCTCGTCACTTCGCGGGAAACAGCCGCACCGGCTTGAACCCCGAAATTATCTGCCCACCGCCATTTTCTAGGTCGGCCACCACGCGGGTATTGAAGCTAAAACCATGGGCTTTAATAGCCGTAAGGTCTCTCTGCATGATGTTTGGGGGAATGCACTTTGGTGGATTTTTGAGGTTTTCTTATTGTCTTTCTTTTTGTTTTTGTTTTGTCTCGTGTTAAGGTAGAATTTTTTTGCTTGTAGTTTTTCAAAATCTAGTGAAATCTTGATGAGAATGGATTGGACAAGTCACTAATGATGTGTTCTTATTTTAAAAAAAATCACTTGATGGTTTGATTTAGATACGAATTTATGTTAAATTGCTTGTTCGCCTTGATTCTTGAGAGTGACACCTAATGTGATTTGAGCCAAAATTTACTTTCATACGTAAGTTGATCAAATACATATCTTTATTTCTAGAACATGCTCAAGTTCTACTTGGAACTACATAATGGATGTAAAGATAGTAAACGAAGTTAGGCCATCTTTCTTAAGCCACATGTTTCCTAAAAATTTGACGTTTAAACATATATTCCTTAGTTAGTCCTTTTGAGCATTTAAGCCTATTTCTTTGACAAGCCTAAGTTTTGTTGAAATCTTCTATCTTGTGATCATGGAAAAGATGTTTCATATCTACACTTGTAGTTGGAGAATAAGGGGGGAGGAAATATATGTGAAATAAAGATGAAACAAGTCGTGTGTTTTCCATGCGGAAAGATATAAGAAAAGAAAAGTGTATTCATGATTGTAACCAAAGTAAGGAAAGTTTATGATTTATTCAACTCTCAAATTTATAGGAAGGAAGTGTATAATCTGAAAACAAATAACATACAAAAGTTTACCAAGGACTTACTCAAGATCTCATCTCTCCTCTACTTCGTATGAATGTACGTCAAGAATAATAAATGTCTTTTATTTTGGTTGTAATGTAAGCTCTATTGACAAGGTAGGGAAAATTTAGGTTAAGTGAGTTATCTCAAACCTCTCAATTTTTTTGATTAATGAGTTATCTACTCTTCGATCATGCATCAATATTCATCTCTCTTATCAGTGGTCTCTGACGTCGTGGGACTAGAAAATTTTGTTAAGCATTAATTGAGTATTTGACCACCATAGTGGCGTACTTGGTTCATGTTTGACTGTTGTGAAGTGCATTAAATGTTTTATGGTTGTTTGCAATTTATGCATTTAACATAGTATGTGACAATATGTTTATTTCTTCACTACCTGTCCTTTTTCTTCCTGTTACTTTATTTACTCAAATTAATTGTTCTCTGGTATAATGTTTAGAATTTAAAAATAATTAATTTGGATATTGTCCTGATTACCTTGAAAAAGCCGTCAGGCAAGTTTTTCAAATGGTTATCAGAAAG
>JAYDZE010550053.1:0-13619 GCA_034509125.1 Monilaria moniliformis | reverse complement strand
CGTTTTTGGAACAGAAAAAAAAAGGTTCCCATTTCGGGAACCTTTTTTGTGGATCCACCCAAATCAAGAATTTTGCCATTCCTTTTCCCTCTCCAAATTCATTTGTTTTTGCAGCTCCATTTATTTGTCTTTTAATTGCTAAATACTTATATATTATTAAGGGAATAAATGAGTCAACCTAATTGTGAGGTTTTTCGGATCTGACTTAATAACACTTTGTTCCATTTCATTTTGTCAAGTAAATGTGTTGAGCACGAGGATAATGCACAGCTTAGTTGGTAAGACGTTTTCCCTCTAACCAGTAGGTTGGGGGTTCGAATCACCACGGGATAAATGAGGAACCATTATTAATCATCTTTTAAGTAAATGTGTCGAGCTTGTGTTTGACAATTTTTGTTTCCTTACTCATGAAAGCTCATTAATTGTACAATTAAATTAGTAATTAATATATTAATTTCTAATTTTACTTTATTCATTTTAATAGATGATAAATTTACATTAATTTTTTTTAGATTAAGCAAATAGTTATAAAAATGAGTTACATTTAAATAAAATAAACAAAAAATGAGTTACATTTATATGAGGTTGGGATTTTTTGTGTGTGTGTAATATGTGTACATTAGAGAGATGAGATGGATCCTGACTTACTTTCTCTTAATCTTTCTATTCCATATTATTTTAAAAAAGAAGTCATCCAATTCCATACAACTATTAGTCTTCATCTTCATTAAGCATCTTCCCTATTCCATGGCATAAATTGAATTTAAGCTTATCAAACTTAATTTTACCAGTGACAATTATAAAAGTGGAAAAAGATTTTCATGCCGTAAAGATTGTGAAAAGCCAGCTTCAAAATCAAAGGGAAGATTGATTATTGCAAAAATATTTTATTACAAAACTTGTTATTGTTGATTTCCCCCCTTGTCTTATATATAGAGCAATCACTAGTCGCAACTCATTATTATTATTAAAAAAAGATCAGGAGCAGTAGCGATCAGCATAAACTCTCTCTCTCTGATCATCAAATATTCTTAGCACACATGGAAAACTACAAACAGTCTTTTCCTTTAGCAGATATCGAATTCAATAGCTATTCTCCTTTAAATCCAATTTATCAACACCCCTCTTCAAGCTTCACCTCACTTCCCCTTCACAATCAATATTTGCCACAACCATTAAGCAATATTGATCATGCACACACCAAGAGGAAATCAATGGACATGATGATTACTTCGCCTCAACTTTCTGATAATGGAACTACAAGCAAAAATGTAAGTTTTTCTTTTTCTTTTTTGAATGTTTGAACTTGGGTGTTTAGCAGATAAGTTGATTAATGATGTTCTTTTGTTTGTGGAAATAGAGTGTAGAGAGAGGGAAGAAATTGAAACGCGAGGAGATGAAAGAGGGTAATTCAGCGGAAGTTGTTCATGTTAGAGCCAAGAGAGGTCAAGCTACTGATAGTCACAGTTTAGCAGAGAGAGTGAGTCCTTTTTTTTTTTTTTTTTTTTTTTGGAGATTGTGAGTTCATATTAATGTATTTATTCCTAAATAAAAGAAAACTCGATTCTGGGATATAATTTTCTTTTTTTATTACTTGAATTAATGCGTGATTATTTCTATGCATTAATTAGGTTAGAAGAGAGAAAATTAATGAAAGGTTAAGGTGCTTGCAAGACATTGTACCAGGATGCTACAAGGTCAGCTCTCTCTCTCTCTCTCTCTACATATATAATTTAGATTGTGATTTGATAATAGTTGCATGCATAATCAAATGAAACAGACCATGGCAATGTCAGTGATGCTGGACGAGATCATAAATTATGTGCAGTCCTTGCAAAATCAAGTAGAGGTAATTAAGTCATTCTGCAAATCAATTCATGCACTAACAACAATCATCTTAATTAAGACTTGACATAAATATTTCCTTTTTCTCTCTTTAAATCCAGTTTCTTTCCATGAAGCTCACGGCGGCGAGTGCGTTTCACGACTTCAACTCCGACGAAGATGCCTTGGAGATAATGCAGGTGATTTATTTAACCTAGCTCAAATAAACAATCTTCCCTTTTCTTTTTTCATGCAAAATTAATCAATTAATTAAGTATTAATAATTGAATTTTCATATATAGAGATAATTAATATATATGTTGGATGTTTTTGATATTGATGCAGAGAGCAAACATACATAATGGAGTCTCAGTCCGCTCTGAAGCTCCTTCTGCACAGTCTGCGCCACTAACCTTCAACTTTGTATATTGCCCTCAATTTCCACAAAACACATGAAAATATGTCCCAATTGTTGATTGGTTCCCACATTGTTTTACTCAATTTAATTTGTACAAATATACTCAATTGTATCCATTTCATAAACATCATTTAATGAAATGTTTATAACTAAATATGGTATAGCTATTACGATATAAAGTCGTATTACATTACTATGGAATATACATAGGCCGGATTAAGTGGTTCGGGTAATATCTTGAGTGGACGGCTTGTCAATTGGCATACCTCATTATTAATTACTAATTATTTAGACAAAAATCTATCAACATCTAAAAGGTAGGACCATCAACAAATATATATGTCGACAATAATATGGAAGAAATTGATTCTTCTTAATTAGCTATGTTAAAGTATAGTATGGCATTGGCATACATTCACATGTTCCCAAAAGTTTATTCCATTAAAATAGATAGTTGAATTAAGTTGTTGAAATTTATAATTTCAGAAACGATAAGGCTAATTCTTCGTCGGTTTATTCAAAAATCTTCCTTCTTCTAGTAACCAAACACCATTAATCTTTCTATAATCTATATTCTACAATTGTCATAAAAAGATATTATTTTAATATATAAAGAAATATTATCATAAAAAGCATTATTACATGCATTAATAGCTTAAAAAAAAAGCATTAGTTCCATACATAAAAAATATTATTATGCGTCAAAACCATCTCTTTATTTAAGATCTATGAATCAGATTAGTTTCTTGTTATTGAAATAAAAATGGTTTACACCAGAGATCATACAACAAGATATTTAATAGATGGGTTTGTCTTCCCTTATTACTTAATTTATTTGCTATATTTTCACGAAGTAAATTAAACTAATAAAAACACGCTAACGTAATAGAATTATTTTTTTCTTATGTAGTGTCGTCCAATGAATTTCTCAAAATTCCTAACTTTGATGCTACCTATAAAGTTATTTTCATGGAATTAGTGTATAAAAGCTAACCATCATCATACTTAATAATATATAAACTAGATTTGGTTGGGATACCAACCTAATATATGGAGAATATTGAGCATGATAATTACATTTTAATTGTGATAAGAGTATCATCTCTCAAACACTAGGAGATTTTTATCACGACTCATAATTACAATAAAAAGTATTTATATCAATAGACATCTTAATTTAGTCCATCCAACATAGCAATAAATAAATTACTTCTACCAATATATATCTCCCTCTCTATATATAATACATATATATTTAGGGAACAAATATGTCTATCCAACATAGCTGACAAAGAAGTGGGTACCTACTAATAATTCTCTCACTAAATCTCAAGGATGTAGGCAATTCATGATAAGAATGATTGGAAAGGGTTTAATAAACAAATGTGTAGAGAGAGAGAGAGAGAGAGGAAGCAAGTAGATGCATTGAACCCAAGAGAAGACAGCTTAGAATGGGGCATAGGGTGCCATAAAGAGGCTGAAATATGTGGGATCTCCAAAATCTGTAGTTCACTAACCCTTCTATATAAGGCCACTTTTGTAACTCTTTTCAAAATCTTTATCATTGACCCCCTTTTGACCCAATTTCATTGCCCCTTTCTATGAGCATATATATGCATGCACAAGGAGAAGCCAGAAACTATTGTGTCTCACCCCGCCCCCAATGAACTTACATTCCTAATATAGAGATTTAGGGCCACATCACTTTATGCATGTATATTTATAAAATAATAAAGTTGAAATTTGAGTCGAGTATAGGCAGTAAATCATTGGTGTGAACTGAATTTTTTAAATTTTGGATTCAAGACAATAAGCCAATATTCTAAGACTAAATTAGGTGATGTGGATTTAATAAGTTTACAAGAATAAATAACAAAAAGAAAAAATAATGATTGGTGTGAGCTTAAGCCTCCTCTTCCTTGCTGTGGCTCTGCCACAATTTTGGGAATCAATATCTAGAATTCAAACCACATATATAATTAATTAGTCCTAAATCATAAATCTTGAGCCATGAACCTTAAATACTGAACCCTAAGCCTAATGCAAGCGTTACATTTAGTATGTTCGTGGCAAGTTAGCGAGCTGGTCCAGTTCTAAAACAAACATGGAAATATGAGTGTTTTGTTTGTGTATATAGCGTGAGGTGAAACTATTCAAAACTATATTATGAAATAAGTGATAAATATTTCCGTAAATAAACTGAATTTATCTGAGAACAATGTTTCTAACACTTACTTTGTCCCCTCAAGAAAAAATTAAGATGAGTTTATTAAATAATATTTGTGTAGGACAAGAATATAACTATACAAGGCACGACAAAATAGTACTAGAATGTGATTTCAAGCAGAAAATTCTGTAGCTAAAACATATATAGCATGTAGTTTGTTCCGTTCCTTTTCCTTCAATCAACAGAGCTTCATAAAGGAGGTAAGTCGTAGGATGTACTCAACTCGTGCCTATGGTTGAACTTACATGATGGAGAAGAAACCCACAACCAACGAGCTCAAAACTGGTGACAGGTGAGTGTGAGGAAATTGTACTACAAGTCTCCTTCAAACTTCAGTTGCTAGTTTTTTGCTTTTGGGAGGGAGGCATATCCTGAAAAAACCTAAAATAGATCGATTCATAAATAAAGACAGTAGACTCATACAAGGCATGAATAACAAATTGCAAACAACCAAAAAAAAGTTAAAACAAAAGGATGGGTCTGGTAAATCCATGGGGCACACACGTAGGTAGAGCTAGGAAGCGAGGTTTACAACACTAAGATTTGTACTGGTAAAACAGGAGCCCACCCTCCCAACCTTGCAAAGATTGTTTGACACTTCACTGGAAAAATTTGCAGCTGAAGAACCAGCATGTGGCTTTTATGTGACTTGACAAAGAGCATTTTCTCATCCTTTTCTTTTGTTTCATTTAATTCCAGCTTTTCACAAAATTGAGGTAGATGAGTTGGAACTTGAAATATTGTAGAGAAACGTGGATGTTAACAAACAAAAGTAATTGCTCCAATCTGAATAAACCAATAAGAGGAAACAACAACTGTAGTGGTACAAAGGAGTGGGAAGATGAAACAATAAAGAGCTGTGTTTTAAGAAGAGTGGTACGGAAACAAGATTTTCTTTATCATGTAGAGGTTAAAGCAAACTTATATTGTAATAGAAGATAAGTGTATATTAACGATTGGAAGTACTCTTTCGTACTCTACTTGAATGTTCTATTTTACTGTTTATTTTTTCTTGTTGAAATGATGTTAATCCTCCTATAGTTCAATACACTCTTGATAGCACCAATAAAATTTCATGAATTTATTTCTGGTAGTACAGAAATATATATGAACATATATGTTTGTGTGTGTGAGAGAGAGAGAGAGCGAGCTACTGTGTTTTCAATGGATACCACGTCAAAGTTTACGTGATGCCATTTGAACCTAATAGTTAAGAGCTGGAAAACACTTTCTTCTTTTGAGCTCGCAGTAATAACTCAAATCAGCAAACTTCTAATTCTAGGTTTCCTAATGTCATGAATTGTAATAGCAATTCTATTTTAATGTTTCCAGTGATCTCCACAAAAAATGAAGAGTACGATAGAGTGTTATATTTTTCAAGCCAGCCAGCAAACCGACATGTCATAAGAATTGAAAGAAGATATAATGAGAGACTCGAGGATCAATTAAAGCAAAGACAACCACATAGATCATAAGCTCCAACATCAATGACCTAATAGTTATCATGAAATAGAGGTATGTGATTCCCATGACCTTGCAGATCTCTTATGCTGTGTATCAGGGGAAGCATAGACTTATTAGACTTTAATCACACCAAATACGACAATGTAATTATTCACAACATTTATGTAGCGGAATACTGGATTTATTTACCTGTCAATAATTCTTTTCCTCCGATCAGAACACACATATGGATGTAAATCTTCAACAGTCATTCTCGCAAAACTACCACTGAGGTTTTGTTTGAACAAGTTACAGGAAGCCACTGTTGCATCTTTTAACTGTCCTTTCAAATGTTCCATAAAGATGAAACCTGAATTTTAAGGAAGCATGTTGAACAAAAGTAGCAACAGAAAAGAAAAAGAAAAAACGGAATTGAACCAATCAAAAACATGAAATTTCAAATTACTGGCCGAAAGACGAGGAAAAGTACGAACAGAGAAAAGATACATGTGCATACTTCATACGAAAAAGTGTGAGCCATCTGTTTTCTATCGGTATTTCAAAATATAGAATAAAAAAACAACATTTTTGAAAATCACATCAGGTAAACCATGCTTTCCACCAGATACAAAATCGTTCTATTCTCATAAAGTGATTAATCAGATTGCTTTTTATGACCATAAAATATGCCTCATGATATATATGGATGCTTCTATATCGCTCTCAAAAGTACCATGGCAACAAAAGTAACAACAATATTTTTGTTTCTATAATTCAGAAGGAGCATAAGGTCTTAGGATACAACAAAAGATGTTTTATCCATTGCTAGGACTGATAAAAATCAGTCAAACATCAAGAAATGACACATTATGAAAGAAGGGAACAAACAAAGATGTTAACACCTTTTCATTGCATTCTCATCAATCAACTCAGAAAGAAATCTCATTTGTTTGGCTAACTGGATATCTTGATAAGGCCAATTGCAAAGTCGTCCCATGGACGATCCATGCCACTTAAGCCTTTTTGCAGAAATCTCCTGGTTGGGGTGGGGACACTATTAATCATGAAAGCCAAAAACAAAGCACCAAAAGCTAGACGAGCGCAAAGAGAATGAAGGGCACTGAAAAGGACAGGATATCCTTCGAGTTGACAACTTTACCACTCCTGCCTACTAAAATGCTATAAAGCCACAGAAGGGAGATCCTAAACACTGCAAGCTCTTGAACTTGGAATTCAGGGCCAGCTCGCCCTTTTAAATAAAAAAGCTGGAAGCACCTTTTCCCTACAGCGTTATATAGCACTTGGAGTCTTGTTTCCAAAAGCAATGATCCCTTAATGTTTTCCAACAAAATTTCCTACCTAAAATTAGTCAGGTTTTGCAAAAGTTTCCGACTAGAACATCCATCAATCAACAGAAGAAACCACTAAAATGGAATCTGGATACTATATACTAACAAATTAGTCTTATGCAATGCTCCCAAAACCCAACTACAGTATCATTTTTTCTGCCCAGAAGCAGTACACACTTTAACCCAAATTAGACTTCTAAATACAATGAACAAAATTTCAAATTTGGTGTTAGACCAATCATTTAGTCATTCCAAAACAATAAGATGAAAATTGTAGTACATAATATATCAGGATTGCAAAACAATAAAGCATGGTAAGCAACAACATACTGAAGGTCCACAGCATACGTAAGTCGAACTTCTTTGCCAAAGCTTCATGGCCAATTTTATCAGCTCGCATCTTTACCAAATTCTTTAAGCCAATTAACAGATCCTAGAGCAAGAAAATAGCATAATTTGGAACACCCATATAAATACAATGAAATTCTTGCACGGACAAAATCTTTCTGAATAAAGAAAGTTTTCACAAAGGAGACTAAGCTTACAAGTTCAGAATCAGTTAAAGAACAGAGCCAACGGACATCATCAATGTCATTGTTTCCCAACACATCTTTTGCATCCATTCCACGTTAAATCAATCCTTGGCTCTTACAATATAATGCAATTGAAGGATCCAATCTGAAAATAAAACTTTTAATGAAAGGTGCTCATTTGGTTTGACCAAATTGGGGTGAGACAATATCTCAATTTGTCATAATGCCTAACCAAACCAAGCTGCATTATAAAGTTTGGCTCCAAAATGTTATCCCTTTTTTCTTCTCTGGTTTGGTGTTATTGGTAAGGTGAAACTTTTGAGGTGCAAAAACTGTGTTTGTAATTTAATTAGTATCTATTTTCAGCGACAGACCAGATATTGAGAAAGTTTCAGTGATAAAAAAAGATACGAAAAACAAGAAACAGAGAGCATAATTCAGATCAAAGATTGAGTGATGCTCTACAATAATCTATGCCCATCTTCGGCCCAAATTTATCTCAACAGAAATCAGCGATGACAAATCAGAATCTAGAAAGTAGAAATTTAACTATTAGGAACCCCACCGCTTGGCCTTCTTTAAGTAGAAAACGATGATTTCGTGGGTTCCATTATCACAGGCCGGCATGAATAGTTCACATACTGCAAGCAACAAATTTCCAATTTTCAAAATAAGTTCAGGCATTCATATCTTCATCATGCAACCATTTTACTTTCCCAATTCCCAATTTCCAAAAGAATCAAAATCATAAGCTCCAAATTTCGCGATAAGAAAAGAAAAGGAATAGGTACCTCCGGTGGTGACTGGCCAGCTGGAGCTGCTGATTGACGGGCAGAGCCGCAGAGCAGAGGGGAGCGGGCGGCTAGGGCTTGTGTGTATTTTTGAAAGTTTGGGCTTTTGTCACCCGTTCGTTTGTCAGGTATCAATTGATTTTTCCAATATTAGGCGTTGGGTTACACATAATTGATACGATCACTATTCACTAACACCGAATCCGAAATGGATACGTCATTCTCCATTAACCCAAACTGTGTAAACTAAATTAAACAGAAGGAATTGTGCAACAAAACGGTTTCTACAAACTAGAATGGAAGAAGACAATTAAGAATCGTTAATTTATAATTATTTTCCTGTTGTAATTTGTTCTCTCTTTTTAAATTTTTGGTGGGCTGTGTTGGAATTAAAAAGATATTTCTTTTAGTTAAAATTAAAAAGACCATATAGGTAAGTTAAATAGGTAATTCTAATTTTTAAACACAAATCCAATTTACTCAGAATAATCTCTTCATTTAAAAATTTTGATATTATAAAAATAAATAAATCCTCATAGCCCCAAACTTTATACTGTAATAAAAATATTAAATCATTATTTGTCTCTTACACGTAGTCGCTGGACAGCAACGCCGTCCTCTGCCCCTTTTCTTCTGCTGAGAGCACCACACCTTCATCACGCCGCAGCCGCCCGGCTCCTATTCTGTATATAGATTATATTTTGCATGTGTAGAAAATATATGATTGAATTTAAGCAATATAAAATATCTGAAAATGGAGAACCATAAAAACAAAATATTTGCTTGAATAATACTAAAATAATATGAAAGAAATACAGTAGCAAATTTTTTTCTCATGAATCTTATAGGAGAATTTAACTATAGATTCTTAGTTTTTGGAGTTTAAAGATTTAATCATCCACACTAAAATGTAAAATCAAGGGTTATAATTTTGATTTCCTACCAATTAAAGCAATTTAGATTATGACACTTTTTGTTGAGAATATATGCATGTGATTTGAAAACTTAATTGTAATTAATCGCACTCGTATTATCGTCAGTATATTTTGTGCATGTATGATGCTAGAGTTGGGTGGGTGAATGTAAAAATTGTTTTTTTATCGTAAAAATTAGAATATTGTACTAAACATATGAAGTTAAAAATAAAATTAAATGAATTTTTGTCCATCATTGGAGTCGAACTCTGATGTCGCACTCATTCAATAAAGAAGATATATTCATACTAGATTTTCACGACCGAATGACTAAAAATGATTTTTCGTTCTCACAATAAAAATGTATTTTATTTCAAACATTGCCAATTGTATGTGTGTATATGTATATATATGGAGATTGATCAAATATTTTTTTTTTGACATTTCCACCATAAAGCAATCATAATGATATATGGGGTAGAGTTTGTGTTATATGAATCCAACGACAAGACAGATTATAGTTTAACAGGAATCCCAATTTAATGAAAATGATAAATCTGCCTGTCACTACATACATAAACATAGTTATATGTGTGAAAAAATCCATGCCATGCAGCATCCAATACAACAAATCCCTTCTTCTCTAAACTTAAACCCCACCAACCAAAATTGACACGAGTAAAGGCTGCGGTTTCCCAAATCATTATCTTTAGATTTTCTTATTTTTCTCAAAGCACCAGATCATTCCCTCTGCATTTTTTTTTAATTTTTTTTGTACTTTCTTTCTCGTCAGCTTCTACTCTGCTAGGAGAACTGTACTACTGCGCGGCGAATTATTATGTCTCGAAGACGAATTACACTTTGATGGCGCTCAACCAACAACTATATCGTGTTTATGAAATATATGAAGTTTTGCAAGATCCGCTACTTTGCAAGTGGCATCCATGAAACTAATCGAGTTGAGAAATAATTTACAGACAAATTGATGATTCAACAATGTTAATGGCTCTCAAGATCACTAATGGTTTCCAAAATTAAAAATAAAAAAATCTGGGGGCATGGAACAATCGTTTTAATCTTCAACGGTAAGGAGACATTGTAGGACAAATAGATTTTCCTTTTGCTTTCTTCGTCCATAGATCTCCCTCTTGTATATGTGTGTGTGCAAGTGCAACCCGAGCCTAGCTAAGCTTTTGATTCAATAAATGAGATGCCCTTGCAAGTTATTAAGCACAACACATTTCTATACTAAGAAAGTGTTTGGTATGATATGATGAAATAAGGAGGTTCATTTGATCATCTAAGCACCTCATTTTACAAGTACCTTAATTTCATTCTATCATACCAAGCATCCCCTAAATATAATTCTGTCTTCAAGATATAATAATCAGCAGCACAGTAAAATTGTTCTCAAAGCAGAGTGAAAGCTGAAAAGGGGTAGAGAATAATGTCGTGGATTTGAAAGGAAAAAAGAAGAAGAAAAGACTCAAATTTGAGAAAAACAAAGAGAGCAATGGCCAAACTCAAAGTTGCCACTGATTTCCATGATTTGGGGCGCAGAAAAGATTTTCCAAAACAAGAAGATTAGCAGTTCCATTAAGCCGAGCGCATTGGGGTTAATCTAGATGGGATGAACATCAGCAATTGGTAGTTAATATCACAAATTATGGATTTTCTCATAAACTTAAAACTTAGTCGCAAAAATTATGAACTTTGTTGTTGTTGCCAATTTTCCACGATCCTCTAAATCGAAACCGACGTGGTAAATTAAACTCATCCAATCCATCCAGATTCAAGTCGAATGCAGAGTCTTTTGAGCATGACACTTCAGTTCTGATTTCGAACGACAACGGTAACTTGCCGTACGACATTGGCCAGGACTCCGAGGATTTATTCACGTCGGACAGACCGGTCCTTTCGTCTCTTAATGAGATGCGGGAAGAAGGACTCACTCTTGGCAAATGACGGAGGTGAGGTTTCTGCATTTGTATTCATAAATTAAGTTGTTGATTTTTTTTGTATTCTCCTCGCTCATAGTGCTTGAATAAGGCTTCAGTGAAGTTTATTTAGGCGTGTTAATTATCATTGTGACTGATTTGGTGGAGATCTATTGTTGGATTTGGTTCGATGGAAAGAAGCAATTTTATTTTTATTTTTTAAAACAAAATTAGTATCAAAACCACGTCATTTTGATAGATTTAGTTGTTACTTCAACTTTCAATTTGCCACGTTGATTTCGATTTCGGGGATTATGGAAATCGTCAACAACATCAAAGTTCATGATTTTTGCAACCAAGTTTTTAAGTTCGTGAAAAAATACAGAATTCGCTCTCAATTCATGATATTAATAACCAATTATCCTAAATTAAAATCAAAACTATGTAATTTTGATAGTGAAGCACGAAGTGTAACATTTTTATGGGAGATGGGATCTTATCCGTATATATAGTGCAAATTTATGGTAATGATTATTACTCATTATTTAATTGATTTATTATAAACATACTAATCCATCTTATATATTATATATATATTCATAATATTTTATTACAAAGCTTTCAAACCCTAATTTCATATACTACTAATTTTAAAAATATATTGTTACAAGTTTTACAAAAAAAAGTATATGAAATATTGATATGAGAATGTATTAAAATGTGATCACTACTTACATATAGTTTAGTCTCAATAGGTCAAAATGCCCATAACCATATATAATTTGGATACGGAAAATACTCACATCCATAAAAAAGACATCCTAAATTTGTGCAAATAAAAAAAATGTCAAGAATACCCATAGACGGTGACAGCTTTGCATGACCTTTTTTTAAGTTCTTACACTTTCTTATAAAATTATAATTGTGTAAGAGAAGCTTCACATTTCCAATAAGTTGACATCTTGCTTAAAATATTAAATGGTATCCATTCAACTACTCTGAATCAACAATGTATTATTACACTATAAATTTAATTCTCCATCGGAAAAAATTCATTAGCCGCCTAACGATTTGTGTGTAATTGTTGTAGCCACCGGTTTGATAAACGGCGGCTACAACAATTATACACATACAGGTAGGCAGCCGAAGATATTTTCGAATAGACAATTAAATCACAAAAACTACATGTAAATGACGAAATTAACCGCTTATTAGGACCCTCCCCATTTTCAGTGGCTAATAACTTGTTTAGCCTAATTCTAGTGTCTTTTCTTATTATATATACTTAACTAAATATAACATGTCCTAGATCTTTATCACATACTCAATTTATAATAAAATGTATAGAATAAGATCAAAAAAAATCCTAATTTTAGTATTCTCTAAACACAATAAATAATCAAAATGCATATATATATATATATATGGGTGCGTTAAAATGAGAACCAACCCTTAATTCATAACTAAGAACCAATTTAGGCCCTAGGATTTCGAAATCAATGGTTCTGATTGTAGGAAAATTCGTATCATTAATTGCAGTGTGTAGTATCATTAAAGGGTGAAAAGAGTCATTTCCAAAAAAAATTTGGGCGGTTAAGTTGGAAAGTCGCCGAGATATTCGCAATAAATTTGTTCAAAATCTCAACCAGTATCTTTTAGCATCAGAGCGCGCTATCTATTGGTATTACATTATTCAAACCTCTCAAAACCTTACTTTTCGATTTCAGAGTTGGAGAAACCCTTGCTGAAGTAGCTAATACTTCCCCTTGATACCCGAAGGCGTCGCGCCGGCGATATAGAATATACAGTTTTGATATGAAGAAAAATACAAGGTCGTCTACTTCCCGTCCGGTAACAGAATGCAGACCGTCGACCTCTAGAGGTGAGTAATAGTTATCAATTGATGCATCGATCATGAATTTTTGTGGGGATTTTTGTTTCCGACTAAAAATCGTGTCTTTGTTTGGGTGGATATGAAATTGGGTTTGGTATATGTTGTTTCGTGTGTTGATTTTGCTGGGTATGAAATATTGTTGTAGATCTTGTTTATGGTTTGAAGATGTTGTTTGTTATCGTTTCGTTATTTGTAGTGTGAATCGTTGAAATTTGATTTTAGATTTGAATATCGTAGGTTTAGTTGTTTGAATCGTAACCCAACATCTGCAAAAGCTGGTATTTTTGGG
>JAYDZE010550042.1:0-13625 GCA_034509125.1 Monilaria moniliformis | reverse complement strand
AATTTATGTATAAAATAATTAATTTATTTTAATATATTTTATCTAATATATATTTAATTATTTACTAAATTTTAATTACATTTGATTATTTATTAATTTAATATTTTTATATAATATATATTACTATATTTTATCGCTCACCAAAATTTAATAATTTTTATAATATATTTATATGTGTGTGTGTGTGTGTGTTTACTACAGTATTTCGGCTTGATCAATGGTTTGATTGATCCGATCAATTGAACCATGAACCGATAGCTTCGCAGATTCGCTTACCGTTCCGATTTTCAAAACATTTGACTGTGCATTGAAATGTAACTACACATGATTAGCACCTAGTAGTATATGCATATGACCAACAATGTCAAATCTCTAACCAAAATCAAATTTGGCTATTAACGGAATTACTATGACTTCAATTATGTCTGTTATACGTTTTTGTTATATATTATTTGATATGCTGTTAAGTATTCGTAACGTGATATTATACAAAACAAGACTGATTACAAAATAATTACATAGTCAATCATTTGCACGTCACTTTTAAACATTGCAAATACAACTTCTTCTTTTTTTAATATAATTACAAACATTTTCAAACTATGTCTAACTGTGGAATGATTGAGTACTGTTAAATATAATTGGAAAAAAAATGTAAAGGAATATTTCAAACCTTAATATGAAAATCATAAGTTCGAATAAAAGTTTGTTGATTTCCAGTAATGAATTTGTAAATATATATAATATCGTTCATAAATAAGTTGGGAATTTGAATAATCTATAAAACTTACGTTTAGAGTGTGAATTGATACAAAACTTGTTGACACGAACCATAGCTACGGACCACGGTTTGGTTCGAACCCAACTCTTCGCAGTAGCCACTTCTTAGCTGTAGACTGTAGTGTGTAATGTCGTCGTTTGGTCAGCCACCAGAATAAAACCCTAATTGCATTTTCTCCACCACATATAAATTAACCCCGTTGCGCGAAAAAATACGCGAGGTGGAGCTGGAGAGACGAACCAAAATGCAGATCTTCGTAAAAACCTTGACCGGAAAAACCATAACGCTCGAGGTTGAATCAAGCGATACAATCGACAATGTCAAGGCCAAGATTCAAGACAAGGAAGGTTAGTTTCTCTCTCTCTCTCTCTCTCTCTACCTCTTATTGTAATCTAATCAATTTATGCTGAAACATCATTTATATTCTGTTTTTTTTTTTTTTTTGTTATTTATCCGGTTCAGGAATCCCTCCGGATCAACAGCGTCTGATTTTCGCTGGAAAGCAGCTTGAAGATGGGCGAACACTTGCTGATTATAACATTCAGAAAGGTTTTTATTTTCCATTTTTTCAATTCATACGTTTTCGTTATCTTAACAGTCCTATATGTTGTCGATGGGTTTTGGGTATTAGTAAATGAAACTGTTATATTTTACCCTAATTTCGTAAACTGGCAAACATGAGTTACACGATTCAAACTCATTTGAGACCACAAGATGAGGCAAAAAGCTAGCTTTTGGTTATTGCATTATCCTTTTCGTTGCTTAAATCCTGGAGAGTGAATCATTTATTTGTTATTGGATGTATATTGCAGAGTCAACCCTGCATTTGGTTCTGAGGCTTAGGGGTGGAATTATCGAGCCGTCTCTTATGGCTTTGGCTAGGAAGTATAACCAGGACAAGATGATTTGTCGCAAGTAAGTTTTCTTGCTGTTTATCTGGTTGTGTCCATTCAGTCGAACTGTGTGTTGATAACTGATTTTGGATGGTGCTATATATTTTGAGATGTAGGGATTACTGTGTATGGTGATAGTTTTCTTGAATAGATGCCAAGTTTGTGTGGTTGCTATATGATTGGAAGGTGATCCAATGTGCAATATGAATTATAACTTACAAATATCAATACTGGTTGGTGAAAAAACATGCATGGTATTACTACAATGCGAGTTTTTTTAGGGTGACTGGTTGAGCGTATAGCCTAAAGTTTTCTAAAACAACTAATAAGACTTTTTAGTCTTATAAACACCTACAAATATTTGGCTTCAATTTTACAACAAGATATTAGGGGACAAATTTGCCATCGTTAACATCTGATTAACCGAATCAATGAATTCAAATGCCAACTTATTAATACTTACGAACTTTCTATTTAGAATTTTGGAGTTTGTTGTAAGATCATGGTTTTTTTACGCTTGAGCTGCAGGTGTTATGCGCGCTTGCACCCTCGTGCTGTCAACTGCAGGAAGAAGAAGTGTGGGCATAGCAACCAGGTATGAGACCTCAACATGTATTGTTTTAAGCACCTAGCAGACATTATTTAAGTTTGTCTAATGGTTAACTTTTTTTTCTGCAGTTGAGGCCAAAGAAGAAGATCAAGTAGATTACCAGATGTATCAGTTTTTTTTGGTTGGTTTTTGTGGATGAATGACTTTTAACTACATAATGCAAGCTTTTGCTGATACATTTCAGAATTTTGATGATGTGGCTTTGGTTAACTTACAACGAGAAGTCTTAAAAGTTCAGTTATCATCTTGTTATTGATTAATGAAAGTTTGTTATATATTTGCCATAGTTCTTTTCTCTATATAACTAGTTTTATTGTGCACTGACCATTGGGTGATGCATTGACAAAAAATTTATTTGCAAAAAAAAGCTGATTTACACAGTGAGGCGCATAATTGAATTTTAGTATTGTAGGAGCTGGTTTGTTTGATAATGTTATTTAAGAACAAGTCTAAATATCAGTTTACCACATAAGACCAGTTGCGTTTTTGAGTTGATGAGAATCTACAGCTGCACCATTAGGTGGTCTCATCTCAAGGGAACCTCACTATCTCTCTAGGCAAAAACCGTGGATCACAGTGGGCTATGTTATGTCCTATTTTAATTAAAAGGGTGTTAATATTGGGTTTTCAAGGGGCAAGAGAATTGGCGATAGCCCAAGTTTGAAGCTTTAAATGATGATATGTACATGATTAAGGATATTTTTGGGTCTAATTTACCAATTTGGTAAACTTGCATGGTTGCAACTTATATATCCTTATATATGTAGACATTCGTTATTTTGACCACAACATGTTGTTTTCGTACCAGGACCCTAGGATGGAGCCACTTTGGTTAACAAAGGTAATGGGTAAATGTTCATGTGAATTAATTGGTCAAATCTAACACTGGTGTTTGGCTTTTCGATTAGATTGGCCCTGCAATTAGTCAAACAGTTCCGCATACTTGGGATTGGGCCCCATATATATTCACATGAAATACATCTCCAATTTGCAAACAACTAATATCATGTCACATATATTTTGAGATAAATGGGGACCACCTCTTACAAAAAGGATACACTTAAGATGATCGATGTTCCTTTCGTAGCTTAATTATGTTAAAACCAATTAATTTCTTAATCAAGTATGAGAAATAAGCCTCATTTGCTTTACAAAGCTTCTAATTTCAATTTACCCTCCCAAAATGCTCCATTGATCTATTACAAAAGTTATTCCTTATTCTTTTTATCATCAATTTTCATTTATTAATGCTTCAACGATTCAACTTGCGTATGTGTTATAATACTTGGGTGGGTGAGGGTGGGGGGGGGGGGGTAGTGAAAATATACAAAGAAATGTTGTTACGTGTCCAAACAAAAAGGGTCAAAATGAATGTTGCGTTCTTGAAAGCCTTTTTTGGGGGAGGATAATATGATTTTGTCGGCCACAAATCACTTAAAGGATCTCAAATTTGATACGATTTCCTACATCGCCCAATACTTTACTCAAATCCTGTTTATTTTGCTCTTTACCAAAGCAATTGCTGTGTTCAATTTCAAGCAATAAAAGGCTAACATCTATTGTGTTTAGCGACGGAAGAAAATGATACTAAAACGACAAGAGTAGAAAAAAAATATATAAATAAATTAATACCATCCCAATATTAGTGACCTATAACTCTTAATTAATATATACTTTGTAAGTGTGACATATTTATATATGAATACGAAATTTCCCATTTCCCCCTTGGCCTGGTGAAGGTGGGGTGGGGGTATATGTTTAGGGCATTTGGCTACTGGATAGATAGATTGAATAAGTAAACAAAACGGAAAGGTCATCATTGAATAGCACATGAAATATATTTGTTATGACCGTCTCTCCTTCTGGCGCGTTCCGCACCACGCGGACAGGAAATTAACCCTACTCTAATTATATATTAGTAAATTCTAATTGTTTATCATTCAACATCTTAATCTTAATCTTAATGCAGGGAGCCAAATTATTTATTTCTTGCTAAATTCAATTTGGAAATTCTATTCACCGTGTATGGGCACTAGACAGATTTATTAATTTTGCAACATGTAGCAGTTGGACTCACCATTTTACTAAAAAAAATCATTCTTCTTCTTTTAAAAAAAATAAAATTGTAGTCTCAATTATTACGTATAGCAATATCAATGAATTTAACTACACATGTTGGGTAGAAATTTTCGATTCAATCTATTTTGTACTTCTTACAAAACAAGTTAATTTGTCACGTGGAAGATTGCGTTCCCAGCTTCCTTGGTGGAGCCCGTTTCATGTGTATCTTCTGAATCTTGAATTAAGGATTTTACTTGATTTCCCTCTTTAGAAAAAATTGCAATAAAAGTAGCTTGTGTCGGCCACAATTAAAGTATTTTAAATTTAAAATTTGAAAAAATTCTGCCTTTAAATGAGTCACATAGGTTATTTCTTTCTGGCCCTTCCCTTCTCAAAATATGAATGCCCGCTGGCAGCTATAAACCATTGAACCTTAAATTAATGGGTCCGCTCCTTCCTTTCACGTTCAAATTTTTACCAAATTTATATTGAATTTCAGATTTTTCTTCTTGCCTAATCCTTATCCGTCTTCCAAAATTGAACATGTGCAGTATTTATCCACAAAGAAGGTTTTCAATATCATGGTTTTAAGGATTAATTAATTTTGACGTATTTTTCGAAAATAAACTAATTTGTTCATGTGTACATCTAGCATTAAGTCAGGAAAAAAAAACTGAAAAACAATTATATTATGCCAAAATTGATAAAAGCGTTGTTTATTTACATAAGATTTTTTTGGAATGGAAGGTTTGAAATTCGTATCTTGGTCACCCACTCTACTAATGTGATTATATCACTGAACTATAACGGTATGTTTGATAGGATAGATTATGCCAAGATTAGATTATTAACTATAACTATACCCTAATGATATAAGAAATATTTTAATCTTATGTGATTGTTATTTCTCGAGTAAAATTCACCGACTTTGGACCAAAATTTCCCTTAACTAATTAAATGTTTTGAAAATTTAGCATGTAATAAAAAACTTTTGGATGATTTGTCAATATAAATACTTTGATGAAACAGTAGCTTTAGTGGAAAGAAACACCACTGTCACAACGTGGGTTCGCTTTGGAATTGGTGGATTCTCATTCTCCTGCCCCTGGGATAATCCCAATGAGGATCCATGATCAGTTAACCTTGCCATATGTGATGACATTGGAGAGAGGTCTTATGATGTTTCTGAAGTTGCAGCGATCCTTGTACAGACTTTGTCTCGGCTACCTGAAGTGGGTATTTCTCATAAACACTGACATGCTAAGTGATTAGTCTCATGGAAGTTTTGTAGATGAAAGACATCAAAACTGACCTGTTTAGTCGTGATAATTTTGATCAGATCATAATTAGACAAAAGAGAAGTATCTGATGTCTGCTCATCTTATTCGTTTGAAACAGGAATCAAAGCTCTTCAAGCTGGTAGAACGTAAGTTGCTTTGCATGATATCTAGTGCTTATGATCACATTCCTGTTGGTTGCTGCAACTACGTATTTTCATGGATTTCCGAAAAGGAAAATTTGGTTGGGTAGCTTTGGGAGGCCTCCAAGGTAGGATTAGATCATTAAAGGTAATCTTGAAGCATGATATGGGACTTATTTTGCCATATTTACTCTGTATGTTGAACAAGGTTCGATGCGGGAGACGGCCAACTTGGACTAGTTTTAGTTCACTGAGATTATTATCAAGTACAAGTTTCTGTATATATAACACATTTATAGCTTGTGCTAAAGTTTTACGGATATTTCATTTCAGGGTCCGTTGTCTTTGCTTGAATCAACTAGTGTATTTTTGGATTTTTATTTGAATTTTGGGTTCTTCGAATACCATATCTTTATTTAAGATATTATATGCATCTATACCCGTTTTTGGGTGGCCAAGTGATAGGGCATGTGAGTTTATTGGCAAGGATATGACTGCTTATTCGGTCAGTTGACTCAGTTTGGTTATAATCGAATCGAATCGAATCGACCGGTTAACCAAACCAGTAGAGGCCCCATATGAATAATCGGAAATGCACTGAACTGGTTATCGGTCGATCGATTTAACCGGTTCACAAAAATTAAGAGCTTTAATTTATTCCAAGTGTAGTTTCAACCCCTGACCAATTGGGTCTATAAGGCTTCATTCTCCCTCTGCAATGCCAATATTTATTGCTAATATATATATATATATATATATATATATATATATATATACACACACACACACTAGACTGGAAAAAATCTCTTATATTAGACTGAGACCAAATCTGGTCCGTTGAATTCGTAATTATACGGCCGAGATTTAACAAAAAACGGAATATATAAAGCTTCATAATCTATTCGGGTATTTTGGACACGAAAAAATATACTAGAAGATATTTATTTATCCTATGTGGCATGGATTTGAATCAGTATGTGATTGTTTACTAAGCAGTATACATTCACATAGCAAACAGTATATCAGTTTTATGTACTCAGTATAAGTTAAAATATGTCATATTTAGCAAAAAAGTGTGAATTGTGGGCCCCTTAACTATCGTTTCTTACAAAAATCGAAGATTTCCGAAGGAGAAGCGAGTTAGGATTCTATCTCCGAATGTTCATAACTCTAAAAGGTATTATGGTCCCCACATCCCTACAAAAATCGAAGATTACGTAGTATTCTAGATATAAATTAAGGTAAACCCTGCTATTATGTCGAAAAAATAAACATAAAATATGTGAACAGTAGAGACGCCGAATCCCCGTTTTAAGTTTGGAGGCTTTGAAGCATCCTACCGGGCCACCGGCATTGTTCCAGCACTAGAAACCCCACCGAGTTGGCGTATACTGTAAGAAATCGTGTATAAATACAACTCCATTCTTCATTCCTCCATCAATTTCACAAATACTATATCTCATATGCGCTTCAATCCTATATCATGACCAACATCCCCAACCCCAAATCCCTAACCGATTCCGCTTTAACGCGCTTCAAACTCGCCATCTCCGCCTCCGATCCTTGGCCCTTCTCTATCTCCTCTTGATCTTTACCAAATTTTCTTTCTTCTTCTAGTTGAAATTGTACATACCAACTTCGTAATTAAGATGGGAAGCGGCGGAGATAAGAGCGGTCACCACCTGAATTTCCATCTGCACATGCCGCAGATTCATCTCCACCACGGCGGCGGCAGCGGGCGGCGGGGTATCCCCAAGGGATGCGTGGCGATTACGGTGGGGCAGGGCGCGGAGCTGCAGCGCTTCGTGATCCCGGTGATGTACGTAAACCACCCGCTCTTTACGGAGCTGCTCAAGGAGGCGGAGGAGGAGTACGGCTTCGATCAGAAAGGCCCAATCAATATCCCCTGCCACGTGGAGGAGTTTCGTCAGGTTCGGGGCTTGATTGATCAGGATGCGACGTCGCACCACCACCACGTGCACGTCCACCACCACCACCACCACGACCACGCGCATCACCACCAGTTCTTGTGCTTCAGAGCTTGATCAGTATGTTGGTGGTTATAGTTAGGAATTGATTGTGATTCTTCCTTTTGATTGTTCTTGACTTAGGGTTTCTTCCTTGTATTGGGATTGAAGGTGTATGCGTATCGCTGAGTTTTGAATTAAAGAAGGATTGGTTGGTGTTGGTGATTTGAAGTTCATCTACTTTCTTCCCTTCTTTTAGGTGTTCTCCATAGATCTCTATTTGATTACTTGATAATTATATAAGTCTCAGATCGCAACTTCTTAAAATGTTACAAAATCTCAGACTCACTTTAACGATAGTGTTTGATTCAATTTGTCATTGTCCACTAAGATTGGAATGGCTCCAAACATATTCTCCTTCCCTTCATACATGAAATCAACATTCATTTCATGTTTAGTTTTACACTAGAAAGAAAAATCATACTCGGATGTCAGTCTGTTTCCCCGTAGTTGCTAATTTTTTAATTATTGTTGGTAATAGAATTGTAAATATATATATATATATATATATGCTAACCAAATTAAATGCGTTCTCCTGAAGATATGAATGCTAGACTTTTTTATGTAAGGAATAAGATACCAATTACACATAAGTAGGCGTACGTGATGCCCAGAATTTATTCACACCAACAATCTACTCATAGGTTTAGCTTTATATAATTAATTGGACCACACTAACTTTTTACATATAAATCAGGATTATTAGCGGTATGATAAGAAAAGCTGGATTAAGGGCTTCAGGCTTTTACTGTAATTTAGAAATTATAACACGAAGAAAAGTTTCATACAACATTTCTATACAGTCACTTTAATTTTATATTTAGATGGGTTTCTTCATAATATAAATTCTTAGTCTGTATTTGATCCATTATTGGAACATAAATATAATTTATTTATTTTTTCTAACAGATGTGGTATTTTGCATTTCAATATGGAAAAACAGGAAATACAATGAAAGGAATGGGAATTGTAATAAAATATTTAAAATAGCTGGCAGATCCCCATACAAGTGGGAAAAGGGATGATAGTGGCGCGTTTCATAGGCACCGCCTATTTTGTTTACTGTAAATAATAATGCTTACTCTTCTCGTGCACTAATTCCCTTCTTTCTTGGACTTTTATACCCCATTTTTCTCAACCTCCATCAATTAAGTTTTGCATATTTCCTAATCAACAATTCAACTCTAATAATCTCAACCACAAAAAGGCAAACCTGACAGCTAGATACCACCTAATTATTATTTTAAATCCTTCTTTCCACGTCTAGAGACTAGAATAAAAAGTAGAGCAATGAAACAATCCAAAGTTTGACATTTTCGGGTCGCAAAGTGATGTGTTACAATTTTATCAGTACACAAAATATTAATATGATCAAACGGTGTGACATAAAACTGGAGCATATGTCCCTGGGCACTTTACAAAGAGGTTAATGTTGAAGCTACTACGCATCTCTCATGTTATAGACAAGTCTTTAAAAGAGAAGAAACCTCGACAAAATCGGGTGTTACATAGTACAACTTGATGAGCGTAGCATCTAAAAAGAAAAAAACAAAGAATATTTCGACATTTTCGAAAGCTAAATGTACTAGCTAGGAGACACCAAACAATGAGAAATTCGTGTAAAATCAGATATTCCTTGTAATTTTGGGCATCAGCTGTTGTATATCTTCTGATTCTGTTCCCACACCGGACAAACATACAGCAATCTTTAATAGCTGTTGAAGGAAATGAATCCCATGATGAGAGGGAGGGAGAGGGAGAGGGAGAGAGAGAGAGAGAGAGAGAAATGTGGTGGTGGTCACTGTCTGTGTCTAGTATTTGAGGTGCGGACGGTAACGCCATGCAGGAACTTTGTAAACCCAATAAAACTCAGTTTTCGATCTAACGGTGTGATCCAATCGGCGAGAAGAGAGTAAGTAGTGGGACCCAAACTCAACTCCTGAAACTCAAAAACAAATCTAAGTTATCGCTCAACAACAACAACAAATCAAACAAGTCGGTGGTTACCTGTGCCAATTCCTCGACGGAAGTAACACGATTTCCCTCCTCTTGGAAATGCTCAAATGCAGCGCTCGCCATATCCTCCCATTTCTCTAGCGCTTCCAGCTGGTAAGTGCTGATTGAGGCCGCGCAGAATTCTTGGAAATCCATCTTTTTATAGGCTAGCGGCTCCAGCTTCAAATTCCATCAACAACAACAATAAACTTTACATATTTATTTATTACTTCACCAAATCCTCTCATTTGTATTTTACGCAGAAAACTAGAGACCATCTCACCATATTCAAGATGTCCGCAACTCTTGATTCCTTCATGGCATCCGTCGAGTTTTTCATGAGAGCCTGAAATAAGAGACGATCATGGACCAACATAATAGAACTGGTTATGAAAATTGAGATTTAAAAAAAAAAAAAAACAAACAAACAAACACTCACTGTTCTGAAATTATTAAGAGAGACACAGCCATCTTTTGGTTCCAGAAGTTCGAATTGAGTTCTAATGTAAAGGAGCTCATCCTCTGTCAAAGCCTTCGAAAGTGCCTGCAGACAGTGAAATGTCATCTCTCAGAAAACTAATCACATAAAATACACCCAAACACAATCATACAACGAGGGCATACTTTCAAGGCTGCACGTCTCAAAGGAGTGGCTCGAATGTACGACTTCACTAGTCTGTAGATCATCATATCTAAAGGTATTGTGATGTTAAGGTCCCTTAGCCATGGATGAGCTGCAGAGAAAGATAAATGCGTTAACTTCAATCACCTAGAAACTTATGTTTTGAATAGCAAAACTGCAGAAGTTAAAGCAAAAAAACAATATAAATGATGAAACAATGACTTACAAAGTGCTTGGGCAGCAGTCATTCTTTTTCTATGATCTCTATTAAGCAGCCTTTTCACAAAATCTTTGCCTTCTGCAGATACTGACGGCCATGGTGCATCGTGGAAGTTGGGATCAGCTCGTAGAACAGAACGAAAGATTCCTGATTCGGTGCGTGCCCAAAAAGGTCTGCTCCCACATAATAAAATGTATGTTATTACACCAATACTCCATATATCTGCTTCACTGCTGTATGATCTATGAAGTACTTCTGGTGCAACATAGTATGCGCTGCCAACAATATCATTAAGACGTTGATCTGCCAACAATATCATTGAGACGTTAAAGCCTGCACTATTATATATCAACGCAGAATACAAGGGAAACTTCTAGTGAAGGGACTAGATTGTGTTATCTAGCTAATTTGATGGAGAAGGAAGGCAAAGCAAGTTCTAGAAGCTTATGACAATGGTGTTAGAAATCCAATGCAAAATCCGGGACATTTACCTGGCCTAACGAAATCAGATAGACCAAAATCGATGACCTTCATCTGAGCATCTTCATCTTTTGTGGCAAATAGGAAATTCTGCAAGGATATTTGATACGAGTATGTTTAACAGATGCAAACCTCCAAATGAATAGATAATTCTATGTTGCAGGCATAATACGTGAAATGCAAGTTTTCAGTACCTCGGGCTTCAGATCCCGGTGTACAACGCCTTGTAGATGACAGAAGGCAACAACACTTAACATCTGCATGACGATTTTCTTTGCATCCTCTTCTGTATATCTTCCACCTCTGTAAATGTAGAGGGACAAATATATTCAAGCTGCTTAACATATGATATAAGATGAATATTCATCTTGATTTACCGTGCTAAAATTCTATCCAGTAGCTCACCCCCTTCACATAATCTGTTGAAAGAGAGTTCATTTTAGTAATACGGCATAGATACAATTATCTAACGTCACATGAAAATATGTACAGAACATATACCCAATTGAAATTCATAATCTTACAGTAAGAGAAAGAAAATTTGAATAGGACAACGTACTCCATAACTACATAGACATAATGTGCGTCTTCAAATGCATCATAAAACTTGATCAGGTTTTTATGTCCAGACAAAGCTTTCAAAATCTTCACCTCCCTTCGAACATCTTCAATCGATATTGCTGTTGTCATCTGCCAAATAATCATCATTCATAAGCAACTTAATTTTCTGAAATACAAAGCAAGTGTTTCTGCTCTGTGATCACAAGCATAGGCCCAAAACACCAAAAAAATAGAAAGGAGGTATCTCCACCCTTCTTCGTAGTGCTCACGGAGAAGAAAACAACAGTAGGAATGTAGATAAATAGCCGAACCACCTGAAATCTTGATTGCAACTTACATACTTTGTCACATTTTATATCTTTCCAAGAATACTTAGAATTTAAGAAATACTATTACCTCACTTTTTTGCTATATAGTACTAATAAGCTTCAAACTAGAAGTAATCAATGATTTAGGGTTCGCCCAGCACACTGTCCTTGGTTATTGGATGCAGTTCCCTTGAGTAGTTATGTGTATCTTTCCCTAATACCACTATACACTAATGTTCGAAATATTTTGGGCCATGATAACTCATTTAGGAACTCAATTAGGAGATCAGTTGGCAAAGCAATAGCATTACCCTTAGGCAAGCAACCCCTCTTTCTTGCCAGAAATTTGCAGAACTAAACAACAAAATACCAATAATAAATATATGCATTGCAAGTGTAAGCTGACAAGAACCCATTCTTTTAGATCAATTCTCCAATTTCAAAGAAGATATGAAATCTTTCATCAGAAACAGGATTTTCAGGAATGGAACATATAATATCAAATACGATCTACACACGAACCTTAGCCTTGGCAATAATCTTGACAGCCACCTGCTGATTTTTCATATCCCCCCTTTTACACTTTGCCCAGCAAGTATGCCCAAAATGCCCTCGCCCCACCTCCTTCCCCAGCTCATACTTGGCCGCGAAATTCTTCGAATACCCAAAGCTCTTATCCAGCGCCCGCTCGCTCCCTTCTCCGCGGCCGCCGCCCTCCTCTGGTATCGGCTTCGCGGGCGGCGGAGTCGGCTGCCGTTTCATGAACGCCGACATGATCGGCTTCGCCGGCGACGGTGGGGGCAGCGGCCACCGGAATTTTCTTCCCGGGGTTCTCGCCGGAGACGGTGAGGGCGCGATGCCGGCGGGGTAGGGGCTCTGCCATGGGCTTGCCGTAAAGGAATGAGCAGGCGTGCGCGCCGCCGCCCCATTGGCGGCGGAGGACGGCGTTTGCGATCCCGATGCGGGGGTCTGGCGGCGGTGGTTGGCGGAGGCGGAGGTGGAGGTGAAGTCCTCTTTGTCCACGGAAACCGTGACGCCTTTGCTGCAGCAATGCCCCATGTTTTCACCGCCGGAAAATTCAAAATCTTACCTCCGATCAGCCGGAAAAATATTCAAGAAAGTCTACTCATCGGACAATCAACAGAAAAGCTAGATTTGTAAGCGCCGGCGAGACAAATACGACGTCGTATAGCGTTGACGGAGACCTCAACTTACCATTTGTTTCTCAACATCTGCTGCTTCCATCAACGAAAAGTCAGACAAGACAACGGTCAACCGAAAACTCAAACTCCGGCAAGATTACGTTACGCAGTGCAAGATTGTGCTGGAGATGAATAGATAATACTCCTATATTATGTATGTATAGGCGCAGATATATATACGAATTTATATTTATATTTATATATGCTGTAACAGTTGATGGGAAACATAAAAAGCATAGACGAGTAGAGCTCGGGCTTTTATATTCTTTCCCAGAGATGAACGTAACGTCAGCATTTCGTAAATTTTGATGTGTGAGATGAGCAATTTCTCGTAATTAATGGAATTTAGTATGTGGCTTTTTCGATTGTGCTGGATTAAAATATTGTTTTAAATATCATTAAATCAAAATTTAATTGTTTTCCTTTTCCATTTATTACTAGGGAG
>JAYDZE010550031.1:0-13626 GCA_034509125.1 Monilaria moniliformis | reverse complement strand
TTGGCTTCTTTCAAAAGGGCTATGATTTTGTACCAACACCATGCCCCAAAACCTCCACCATGAACCAGCACAAAATGCTTCTTCTTCTTCTTCTTTTTCTCTTCACCATCATTGCTTGCAGCATCCTGAAATTATTGTTAAAATTAAAAATTACACAAAATAAAAGTATGTAGTTCATGATTACTTCATTTTTTCTTTTTGGTTGAAGTCAAGTGTAGGAAAGAGAACTGAATAGGCATAGGGTCAAGATGTGCCGGCAATTAAATAAATGGGCGTAAAAGGCAACTAAGAAAGTCATTAACATTAATGTATGATGTTACTAACTAGTCTGCTACAATCCAGATATGAGATAGCTATAAATATTTTTCTCCCTCAAAAGTCAATAAAATTTTATTTAATAAATACTTGCATTAGTCTAGATTGAGTTACAGCTCTGCCTAAAAGTAAAATCTCATTGAACACGTCGCCTTCTAGTTGAATGAGTATGAGATAATGGAAGATGAAAAAAAAAACTAATTCAAATCCAAAAAAATCCCAGAAAAAGTCAAATAAAGAATAAAAATGTGAAGAAACCTGCAGATTAGGGAGGTGCATAGAAGAAAGAGGGGTAGAACTGGAAACAGAGCGTGATCGCCTAGGAAGCTTCTTGGAAGAGGAAGAAGGAGGTGGGTTCTTGGTCGAAACGGAGCGGTCCAATTGGAGGAGAAGATCACCTCCATTGTTTTGCAAGTGATGGTGGTAGAGCATGGAAGCAATCTGAGCTTGCTGCTTGATATAGGATTCGTCGAAGATGTCCGAGGTTTTCTTGGCCGGAGAAGAAGAAGACGATGATGCCGATTTTCTTGATCTTCTGTGGGGGGCTGAGGGGGAAATCCATGGAGGGAGAAGCTCCTTTGGTGGAGATTTGGACACTGTTGAGAGAGAGAAGCATGCAATAGAGTTTCCCATGTTTGTTTTCTCTCTCTGGTTATTGCATGAGTGGGAGATGCTAACAAATGAAATTTTTTGTGTTTTTGGACTTAAATTTATAATGTTTTGAGTTCGGACAGATCAATCTCTCTCTCTCTCTCCCCCCCTCTCTCTCTCTCTCTCTCTCTCTCTCCTGTATTTAAGATAATCTGGACTGCTTTTAAATTTGGAATTAGGTGGATTGTTTAGGAAAATGGTGGCTGTGGACAACATTTAAATTAAATGGAAGAGGCCATATCTGTAAATTTGGCGTGCGCAATGAATTTCCACAGCTATAATACATGTGCTTGACTATGCTAATAATGATAGTATTAATACAATAATAATTATCGTCTAAGGAAAATAAAAAAGAAAAAGGATATGACTATTCTTGTTTGAAAAATGTGTGTTGAAAAAAATGTAAATGAACAAAGTATCTGTTGACTTATATACAAGATTTATTTCTAAGTACTTTTCCTGATCTGATAATACATCCAGAAAAATTGCGTAAGGCGAGAATTTATATATTTGTATCAATAATTGTACATTTTATATACAAATACAAGTGCTAGTTTTGCATTATTGAACCAATTATAGAAAGATATAGTTAGTCCTTATATCGTTACGTGTACATGTGTGCTATTATCGACCAAGTGATATAACAATAGAATAATGTTTCAAAATTGGCGTGAAAAATGGTTTAATAAATAAACAGTATAATACAAGAACATTATAATATAGCTGACGTAAGAAAAAGCCAATTTTGACCATTACAGTCCAGAAAAGGCAGCTTGTATAATAATGTAATGGCTGCAGCTCCCTATGCTCAAATGAATAGTAGACAAAGAGAAGGGTAAGTGAAGCTTCCGGATTTCCAATATTTCCACACACACAAAAAGAAGTTAACATATGGTTTAGCTTGTGCAATATAAACATGTTCAAGTAGCAGGTTGCTCTCTAGAGGTACTCTCGCTGTAGACACTAACAATACTTTTGAGACCATTATAAAAAACTATACTAACTACAGCTATTGCAGCAGGAACTGCGGCGAGCAGTAGACTCTTGGTCCCTCTGCTTTCCTGTTTGTACCCAGATTCAGATGGAGCAGAAAGTCTTACAGGTGGATTCTTTCGGAATGAGGCATAAGAATCAACATCTTCTCGGCTAAGAGCTGGCTTCAGAGATCTCATCACGGCCTCAAAATGTCTGCTGCACACGACTGTCGCGGATATGTCTTCCCTCAGAGCAACAATTCCTGCCTCTTTGCACAACCCCTCAAGCTCCGCTCCGGTGAACAGCTCGGTATCTTCTGCTATTTCTCTGAGATCAACGTCTTTACCTATCTTCATCTTTCGTGTATGTACACGAAGGATCTCGTGTCTACCTTCTAAATCTGGTGGCGGTACGTAAAGAACCTGATTGACAGCAATAGAGCAATGTGAAACCAACACGTAATCAAACACTAATCTAGGTAATAGGGACTAAAGTTAGAACTTCTTATACTATTTTGGAGGCTTTATTAAAAGCTAACTCTAGTGCAGCACATGGAAAACTTACTATATCAAAGCGTCCAGGACGCATAAGCGCAGCGTCAATTGCATGGGGCCGATTTGTAGCAGCCAGAACAAGAATCCCCTGCAAAAGAACATACAAATTAAGGGAAAATGTTAGAATTTTTTTTCCTGTAATCATGTCTGTAATTTGCATAAGTAATGATCGTATTGGCTCACTTTAGCCTGCTCTAAACCATCCATTTCGGTCAACATAGTAGTGAGAAGTCTTTCCCCAACTGTTGAACTCCCATTTGAGATTCCTCCTCTGCCATTGCAAATACAAATGTAATGTATCAGGGAATAATTTACTTCGCTGAAGTCCCATCACTTTTTTATCAAATAAACTATGGAATATCACCTCTTTGCAGCAACCACATCAGCCTCATCAAAAAATATTATGCTTGGTGCAGCCAAACGAGCTTTTCTAAATGTATTACGCAATAGAGCTTCACCCTCGCCAACATACATGGAATATAGCTCTGCACCACTAATACAGAATATGATGAGGATAGGATTTATATGTGGCATTAAGAACCCCTATTGGCCAAATTACACAAGTTTTTTCTTCTCTTTTAAGCCTATTATGTTAGTAGTTGGTCAGGAAAGAGTCAAGAAGGGTTGAGCAAGGACATACCTCAAAGAGAAAAAGGAAGCTTGTGCAGCACAAGCAGCAGCCTTAGCAAGGGTTGTTTTTGAGCATCCTGGAGGCCCATGAAGAAGTATACCACGGACTGGTGATACCCCAAGCCTTGAAAATGTTGAAGAATGTTTCAAGGGCCATTCAACTGCTTGCTGAAGCTTTTTCTGTTCCATTGATGGAAAATATTAACAAATTCAGCCAACACTTAGAGGCAAAGCAGTATTGTGATGACTAAGCTTCAAACCTTCACATCATTTAGCCCTCCAATGTCATCCCAGAAGACCTTCGGAATTTCCACAGTAACACCTCTAGTTATACTGGGGCCAACTACAGACTTAGCCTGCTTCCAGTCATCCATCGTTATACTAAACTTATTAGCATCTTGATGTACATTGGAAGATCTCTTCAGAGCAGACATGGCAGCCTCACGACATAAAGCTTCTAAATCTGCCCCAACATAACCATTACAAGATGCAGCTATGCCATCTAGGTTCACAGTTGTATCCAAAGGAAGCTTCTTTGTATAGAGCTGAAATTTTGAGTTAAATAACTATCTTAGTACCAATTAGTTTTAGTACTAAATATAGGTAGATATGAAATGAGCTAGAACAGAACAACTTTAAGATAAGTTCTAACAGAGTCAACATATAATACCTTCAGTATTTGAATGCGTTCATTTTCATTGGGAGTGGAGACTTCAACCTCAACATCAAATCGTCCTGAACGTCTCAGAGCAGGTTCAATTGAATCAACTCTAGCCAGAAAATAAGTAAAACATATCAGTTCAACTAAAGACATGGCGCAAAACTGCAGACTCGACAAGAAATCTCCTAGAAGTACCTATTAGTCGATGCAACCACCAGAACATGCGATCCAGACGTCAACAAAGATTTGTTTTTGTCCATCAACAAGGAGAGCTGAGTAGCTATGCGAATATCCTGTTCCCTCCTGCAAGTAAGGATACAGAACCACAAAGAGTTATTTTTCACTAATTGCAGTTGTTAACGAAATTAAACAGTATTTTCTTAGTAACTCTAGCATCCAGTTAAATAGTAAGGAGTTTCTTCACTAGCTTATAATCAGGGGTACCTCGAGTCTCGACGAGGGCAAAGTGCATCTATTTCATCAATGAAAATAACTGAAGTTTTTCCAGATGTTGCATGATATGCCGCTTCATCAAAAGCCTCCCGCAAAATTTTCTCACTTTCTCCAGCATGTGATTTGTGAACAGAATGCGGGCTGCAAGATGATGCAAATAAAAAAGTTTTTCACCCTTAAACTTGGACAATTTTCATCAAAAAGAATTTGAAATAATAATCACTCCTACTAGTTTGCTAACATAATCAGTTCTCGAAAAGAATTTGAAATAATAAGTCTAAAAAAATATTCGTTTAATTTGCTTCTTGTGTCATGATATCATGATATGGCTCCACGAGATTATAGTAATTAACCTAATACCGATTTGGTTCCCATTTTCACCACGCCGGTAAAAGCATAAATAATCCAACAAACAAGAAGAGAAAATGACCACAATACTTCTCACTCATAATGAAAGAGAAATTACCTAATAACGCTCAAATGCGCATCACATTCGCGAACGACGGCTCGAACCAAGCTTGTCTATAAATCCCAATTTTCGTAAATTAATCAAAAGGTCAATCCCTATCTACTTGTAAACACCACCAGAAAATCAACAAAAACATACAAACCTTCCCCGTGCCCGGTGGGCCGTAGAGCAGCAAACCACGAGGCCACTGACAAATCAGGGAGAAAAGACTACATTAATTAACCAACACTGGTTTCTTCATAGATTTATCGATAGAGAGAGAGAGAGAGAGAGAGAGAGTTGAACTTTTAAGCCGAGTGATTTGGATTCGCGAGAGTAGAGTATAGGGTAGGAGATGAGCTCCCTCAGCGCTTGTAAAGCTTCAAAATTTCCGGCGATATCCTCCTCCGCCCTCCACGCGGCGGCGGCTCTGCTTTTGCTTGGAATAGCCATGGAATCATAAATTTGTAGTCGCTGATTATTTATATCTTACTTTTTAGGCCCGCCAGTCCACGTAATTGCTATTTGGGGAAAAACGTTTTTCCTTTTTCATTCTTCTCATTTCCTTTCCATATTTTTTTTATTTTCCTTTTCTGGGTACCTCAATTAAAAAATTGACCGGAATAATATCATAACTTTATTCTATAATAAAAAAAAGTTATTGAATTCTACAAAAATCCAAACATTTTAAAACGCAGTAATTGCTGAATATTATATGAAAATAACTGTGAATTAATTGGTTATTCCTCATGATAAATAAAGTGCTTCGACTTAAATATGTTGGATATATTAACACAAATCTTTGAAAAGAAGAAGAAAAAATATTTTGCTCCTTGAAAAGAAGTAAATGTGATCATGAATATAAATAAAAAAGGGAGCAAATATCGGCAGGCAAGAACAGTTGCATACATATGCGCAAAGCATATCATCCTTGTTGTTACTGTATCTAAATTTTTTAAATCAGACAAAACTGTCGTCCTGCAAAATTTTCTTACAATTGCCCTTGAACCACAAACACATTTGTGCTTCTGGCAATTCAGCCACATAAGCGTGCTGTTTCAATCTGATGGTCTATAAATCACCACACTTCCTGCAGAGGCCTGGTTTGCAGCTCGGTTGCTTCCGAAATTTTTCCTGTTCGATTCCCTTGCAATCCTCGACCCAAACTGCAAGACGAACGAGGACCAGACAGTGCTAAACAAGGCAGGTTTGTGAAACAGTCTCATGGTATATGCAGCATACAAGTTTCATTCTTTTACCTGAATTGCTCTTTTGGGCAGAAGAGCTACATCATCGAGACCAAGTAATCGTGCAACCTGCAGTAGTGCACCGGGAGATCAATGCGCGACCAAGTAAAAAGGTATCACCAGATTGTCTTAATAAATATCTATTATGTTGCTATAAATGTTAAAGTACAAATCATAAGTCATGGCATACCTCCCTCAGAATTTTCTTGTCACCAACTCCACTTGGTTCGTCAAGGTCTGCAATCTCCCACAGAGGAATATCGAGCAGAGTCCTGATGACATCTTCATCCAGAAACGGGAATCTTGCCTGACGAAAACAAGATAATCAAATATGAAATGTTTGTTTTTGGATACACGTTCATTAGAGTTACAGAGACTCCCATGTCAAAGTTTTATATGGTTGGAGAAATTTCTGCACCTCCTTTCCGTTGTCACTTATGCATCTGTCGTCTCTCCCTAAGTTTCTCTTCCAAATTCTTTGCATGTCTAGCTTCATTTCCTCATGGAGCCCAAGCCAACTGGCATGCACAAGAAGAAATAGGTAAACCAAACTTGAGAAAAGTAATGAAAAGAGAAGGCAAGAAAAAACCCGTGTTAGCAATTTCTACGAGGAAATGCATGAGGTCTTATTTTGAGACATTTCGGTTGTTGCAATAGAACACATGCACTTGTGCAGGGAACAAAGAAAGGACCACCTTTTATTTCTAAATTTTGTTTTATGCCGACCATATCCAGCACATTGCTCGTCTGCACCTGAAGCCACCATGAGAATCCTGGCCACGGACTTATATTTGACACGTTGATATTGAATGCCATCATTGCTTCTTGTCTCCTGATAAAGCCAACCATCTCCTCCAGCAGCTAGCCATAATGCTATGCCTATATTCAGGTCTTGAAACCATGAAGGAAATGGGGTTTTAGTTAGGAAGATAAAAAGTTACTTTAAATTGACATGCACTTTGAATAAGTTATAAGAAACAATTTTGAATTGTAGAGTCAAAATTGCAAGATGCAAGTGGCTAACATGTCTGTAAAGTTCGATAAAAGCACGTCAGAAGAATCTTAAAGAGCAGGAATCATCAACATCATGCTATGAGAGAAGAATACCATGTAGGTTTTAGATGGATTTATAAGTGCCATGACATGCTTCGTCTTGAACATCAACTTCAGTAAGTCAGCATCAATTTCTACAAGGTTCCACCTACAATTTGACAGGACAAAGGAAAGATAATAATCATTACTAAGGAGTTCTAAGGAGCAAGGGATGCTTATCAGAACAGAAATTGTACGTATACAATACAAGTTTCATATATGAGACGACTTGCAACCATAACTTCAATATGTTCACACTTCACAAGAAATTTGGATAAGAAGGCAAGGCAGAGCACATTTATGAGTCTTGACTGATATTAAATACTTTAAGAATACTTGCTGATATTAAATACTTTAAGAATCATGCATCACAAGTTGAGATTTAAACCACAAAATAGGATGAACAACATTTTCCAAAATTGGTTACTGCAAATTTAACAGCATTAACAGAATAAAATCAGAAACATCAAAATCAAAATCATCTCACCTCCTTGACGGTGAAATCTTCTGAAGTTCCTTCAATCCAGCTCTGGCTGAGATTCTATCTGGTGCTGACTCGCTGTCAAAGCTGACATTGAGCAGATCAATGCCACCTGCAATCATAGTTTCATAAGACAGAAAGGTAAGCATGAAGCTTCTTTTTCAGAAAACAAAAAGACATATATGTAAACTAATGTAATCATATCATGAATTTATGTTCATCATTGAATCACAGCACACTGTAAGCATGCATTTCTCCAACACAATTCAGACCCAAGAGTTCATATCAATCGACCAAATTAAACACCCTGCAATGATCTTGCAAAGGATATATGGCCACATGGAAAAATCAATGAGAGCTCACATTCAGAATCAATGAGTACTTACATTCAGAATCAATACAATGATGCAGTAAAGCAGCAATTATCATAGAATCTAAACCACCGGAAAACAGCACTGCTATTGGAGCACATCTCTCTTGACTATGATTCCCCAGAAAAACCTGAGCAAGCACCACGGCTATACTTGAGGTTTTGTCAATAGAATGGTCAAACAGTCTAAATAAAAGCATAACACATCAGCAGCTTTCCATAAGTTCTAAGTTCTAATGCTAAAGATAACTTCCTTGGAAACCGACACCAGAAACTTTATATCTTACAATAATCTTAGTCATTTATTCGCAATGCAATCATGCAAAATCACAATCAAGCAGATATTTAAGAATGCACGAAGCTGGTAGATTCTGTTCAAAGTGGTCCTTCGCTTTACAGATTCTGTCAAAGCCTTCAGCACTTTATGAGCTGTTGCGAAAGGCACTCTTCGTAAACAACCTGTGGCAATTAATTGGAGCGAAATTCCAATATTTAAATATACAGCCAGGATTCAATATCAGATGTACTCTCAAATATCATGTGCAAACATTTATGAAGAAGAATGCAGGGACTGACAAATTAATTCAATTTGAAATGTTTGAGATACAAAGGCACAGAGGTTTAGCCACCTCATTTCCTGATACTGACCTGATTTAGATGAAAAATCAGAAAGCACGTCATGTTGTATGAGAGGACATTCACTGAAGCAACCACTTTGATTCTCAGGTTTGGGCTCAATGCCAGTTCTCTCCCATGTGATCAGTTCTTTTAGCCCAACATCAGTCCACCCATGTTTTTTAACTTCTCCAATTAGATATCCACCTTTTTTTGAAGGAGTTATGGAGACACTATATACACCACATGACAGCTCTTCCCAAAAATCCAATTCAGTTTTCCCTTTCTCTTCCTCAATACCTGTTTAAAGATCCAAAAGAAGGGCAAGCGTAATTGGGTATCAAAAAAGAGAAATCGATCTTAATTCCAGAAATAATCAGTGCTATGCTAATGCCACCCATTCTCTCTATTCTCAATTTCAAAAACACCGCCTTTTTTACGTTAAAATAAGATAAAAAAGAATTTAAATATGAATTTTTAAAAAAAAATTATGCAAATGGGTAATACGCATTTTGGTCAGTGAAGACGCATGAGCGTCTCGCGTCTCGCCTATCTAATCGGGTAGAATTGTGTCACTATTACACCCGAGCGGGTGGAACATTCTGATTAGCCAGAGAGTCCTACCCAATCAGGTAGAAGTGTGTGCACTGTTTCTCCCGACCAAGTGAAAAAGTGCACAAAAAATGATAAAAGAAATGATGCAGGCTTCTTGGTTCATCAACATGATGCAAATGACGGACTTCAAGAAAGGACTCCACTGAAAGATAAGACTATATAAAATCAAAATCATAATGTTGGCAAGATTCATCTAAATGTTATAATAACTCATCACTCAAAAGGAGAAAAAAGAGAGAGAACAAAATTTGAAATGCTTAGCAGAAGTGCTGCAACACATAAAGATCTTGGTGTTATTCCGATTACAATGAAAACAATTTGTGTATTTTGTGTAGTGTTTTAAAGTCATGTAAGAAAGAGAGAATATCTAAAATTAACCGAAATGATAATATGTATAATTTGTTTATCTACGCTAAAAATGTATGATTTTTCTAGCCATTTTTAAGGAAAAATAAAACATATCCCAATGAATCTGACCACTAACATTAAATAAATCATTTGACTTAAATCCAAATATATATTCAAATAAAGTTTACGAGTCTCACACAATCTCTTTTTCACATCATTCTCTCTCTCTCTTTAAATCGCTGCCACACACGGTAATCACCGGCACAAAATTAGAATGTGAATACATGGTGCGGTAGAAGAGGTTGTCACAGATTACATCCCGTGTGAATTAGTTAAGAGATTATTATGCACACAAAAAAAAAACAACTTCGAATTTCCGTCATATGACAAGATTGAAAAAACTTCTTAGGAAACATACCAAAAGCTATACATTTTGAAAAACGAATATTACGAAATGCAGAGTTTTGAAAATTAATGCATATTCTTGAGGGTACGGATGAACACTATAGATGTGGTTAACGACGTGTTTTCGTTATTTTAATCAAAACATGTTATATTAGTGATATATAGTTTCTAAAAAATTGTATATTTATGTTTATTTGGTTAATTTTAGGCTTTAGGACACAGTTTACATTTACCTAATTATTTTGTGAACGTGATAATACTATACTGAACATATAAAATTATTATATTCACTATTAATTTAATTGCACTAAAAATATGAAAATTTCACTATCTCTGAGATTCAAACCTAGGAATTGCATTAATTTATCAAGGAAATACATCTACTGTAAATTTTCGCGATCCAAAAGTTAAAAATAATTTTTTCACATTCTGGCGATAAGAAGGATTCTCATTGAAACTCTCCATTTCTTGTAGCAGGTGTCGTGTTCTTTAATCATATTTCAGGCCCTTCGAAGCATATTGACCAATTCAAATTTAAAGCCCTTCAAAGTAGATTTGAAGGCCCTCAATCATATATTCATATTTAAGGCCTATCTCACTATTTCTTTTAGCATGCTGCAAATGCGGTGTAATTGAATTTAATGGAAGTAAGATTGTATCTCATGAGAATTAGTGATTTCAAACTTATAAATATTATTAATAAATTGTCCAAAATCTATTTAGGCTTAATAAATTTCAAGAATATATTCAATTTCGAATTAAACTAAATGCATTTAAGATAAATGAGGGAATTAATGAAAGAAAAGCTATTCTAGAAATTAGACATGAATAGGTAGTAATTGAAGTTTTGATATACTTAATCAACTATTGATGGATTCATATTATTTAGAAGGAGCTCACAACTAGTCTTAGCCTCCTCCTCTTTCTAGTGTTGTCAAATATTATAGCACATCGGTGCCTCTGATTGCAACCTTTCACCTGCATCCATTGGCACATGATTATATACAAATATGATGCCTTCAAATTGAGGTTGAATGAAGATTCCAGTTGTCAACTTGTCAAGTATCAAATTTTGGATCACCGCCCATACAGACCGGAGCAATTCCTTGATTATAGTGTTTGACCCAAAATTCCATAGCGACCGCGCCTTTAGTCAATGTGTTGAAATCGAGAATCGAAAGCATATTGAAAGGAAGATTCGAGAAGTAAAAACTGTTTTCATGTATTCATTCAAATCAAATGGTACAGTTGTGCTTTCTCTTATTTATACTAATACAAAAATACAATCAACGCCTGTAAGACATACACGTGGCCTCGATTTCAACACAATGCAGTGAAATACATTAAGATTTAGCTGAGCTTGTTAAACGCCAAAATTCGTGTTCTGCTCGTTGGAGATGAACAAATAATAGTTAAATTAAGCAGAAATATTTGGGCGATGATGTAGCTATAAATAGAGCACATCCAATATATATATATATATATATGTATGTATCTCTTTGAATTAAACAATATCTACATATTAGTGGAGGAAGAAATAGGTATTTTATCTATCTGTAGACAAAGATGTCGAGCCGCCACTTGTTGATACACGCAGCTCTCCTCGCCGTCGCCCTTGTCGCTGTCTCACCTGCATTTTCTTCTGTATGTGATTATTATTTTTTCTCAACAATAATTTTTTCTTTCTAGAAAACTGATTGCAAAAACCGTCCAATTTCGATCGAAAATCTTTGCAAACCAACATTTCGGATTTACGTTTTTCTAGTACCGGAAAGATAATTAGGGTACTAGTTTGGCGTCAGTAGACACTTTTCTTTTATATTCTTTATCTTTCATAAATGTGAAAATACATTTCAAATAGAAAAATTTATGTCATAAGGTCATTAAAAAGAGATATGTACTTAGTATAAATTTTTCATAGTAAACTTTTAATATCTACTCAAGTTTTTATGTTAATTAACATAAAGAAAATGTAAATAAAATAAGAAAGCAAAATGACAAAGTCCAAATATGGTATTTGTCAATAGATTAAACAATACAATAAAAACTGATATATTATAAATACTATTAAGATTTTCTTAATGATATCCAGCTTTATTAATCTCCGTGATCGAAACCTTTCTAACTGGTTGGTGACAAACAAAAATCCAGAAATGTGTTTACACGCTGTATGTGGAGACGGGATCAGTGCTGAAAGCGGGAACCGACTCCAAAATCAGCATGACGCTGAGCGACTCGAGCAAGGATTCGGTTTGGATCCCCAACCTCAAGGAATGGGGGCTCATGGGCCGCAAGTACGACTACTTCGAGAGGGCAAGTGTCGATGTATTCACGGGGCTCGCCCCCTGCATCGGAGCCCCCATTTGCAGGATCAATATCACCTCCGACGGCACCGGCTCCCACCACGGCTGGCTCTGTAACTCCGTCGAGGTCACCTCCACCGGCCACCGCAAGGGCTGCAGCCAGTCCATTTTCTACGTCGACCAGTGGCTCGCCACCGATGCGCCGCCCTACCAATTGTCGGCTGTTCTTGACGGTTGTGGAGATTTTGCGGCCCGGAAAAGTGTTGGCCCTTTTGCTGTCGGGAGGTCCGTTGGATCTGGTTCTGCTACTGCTGCAAAGTGAGGAGAGAGAGAGAAGAAGAGAGTGAGTTGTGGTCGTGTTTTGGTTGAGACTAAGTTGATCGAAAAAAGGCTTTGTTCTTCATTTTTCAAGTAAATAACATAGAGTTTGTTTGCTTGCAAATCTTAAGGTCGTCTACTCTTTTTTTTTTTTTTTTTTTTGTTATAGATATATAGTGCTATCATCATAAAGAGATTTATATGGCTTTTTTCTAGCTCGCAGACGTGAAAGAAAGACTCCTACAGCTGATTTTAGTTTTATTGATATTGCTAACATAGACCCTTGATGATTTTCTTTATCTTTCTTCTTGCATTATTTATATGAGAAAATTCCACAAAATTATATATATATATATATATATATAAGCAAGGATCTAACTAGGGCAGAATTTTTTTTGTTTTATACAATGATTCAGATGTCATGTGGCGTTGAAATGCATCAAACGCTTTTACATCCATTGCACTAGTCCTGAATCTTCCACTTCTAATTGTCAAGCTTTAATGTTTGAAGCTAGTGCTGCCGAAGCCGAGGCGAGGATGATAATTGGTGGTATGTGGGACGGTGGAACGAAAACTCATGCTATCTGAATCATACTGCCAAATCTATCTGAATCATACTGCCAAATTCCAGAATTGCTAATCAAATAATTCTAACTCGTCATCATGCTGATTCATACACCAAACATTACACAAACTCAATCATAAAGGCTACTTGGAGCGCTCGATCAAGTATGCCATCAGTTGTGGTGTGATAGACCAATGGCTACAAGCACGGGCCCTAGGCTACCCTGCAAAAGAAGGCATGGAAGACGTGGTGTCGGATCCCCACGGAATAAGATCGGTCACAGAGAAGGAATACAGAACTTTAGTTCCTTCGAGTTCATGAGTTGTTATTCTGCATCCACATATGCCAGCTGAGTTCTTGCCCTCCTTCAACGTCTTTCTAGGACTAGATTTTGCCATCTATCTTGTTCGATTCACCAAGTGTTTGGAAGAAAAGATTGTTGACACGACCCGATAGCAGCTGACAGAAACATAGAGAGGTGAAAGTCTTGTTAAAGTGGATGCTGCAGTCTTCATGTGTTTGATTGTAAAATTGTGTAAAAGATGGAATGTAAGTTTTGGATAGTGAGACATTTTGCCAC
>JAYDZE010550020.1:0-13626 GCA_034509125.1 Monilaria moniliformis | reverse complement strand
CACGTATCTGCAGCCGTTTCTCTGACCATCTTCAAATGTATGTATACCAACAAATCCAAGCAACGACCTCAATCAGCAGCAAAATCCTTGAATCAATAACCAGACCACGTAGTAAAAATCAGATAATCAACGTGAAAATAGCCAAAAGAATTTTTTTTTTTTTTTTTTAAAAGGAAGAAACACACACACAGATAGATAACTCCCTATTTGCTCATAACATGGAATGGTGTATTACACAGTTGGTGCAGTATCTATTGTCATTGTGCACACAGTTGCACACAGCCACTTGTATATCTGCAAAAACATACTATTGTTTACTGCACTAACCCATTGGGCGTGACATCTAAAAAAATCACATTAAATCAGGATAAACGAATAACATCTTCTCCAATTACTTAACTAGGGCGCTAGGTTTCACAATTGTTTTGCACCAAAAATTGACCAGGAACCAAAATAGACAAAAATAATCACAAGCAATTACTGTTAACAAACAAAATGCAGCTAAATGGCAAATGTCGTAGCAACGCAAGCAAAAACTGAAACCGCACCGTGCATATGAACTACAGCTGACATCATTTGACCTCTCAAGCAGCATTTGACGTCGACGATCCAACTGATCGCGCAGAGAGAGAAGATGAATGGTAGAATTTCGTTACTAATTGTTCATGGAACATTTTGAAGATAAAAAAGAAAAGAAATGAAAAAATGAGGTCGAGAAGAAGAAGAGGAAATAATTTTTGGGAAAGGTGGAATAGTGGAGGGGGGGGTGCACACATTTGTTAACTGGCGCACTGCCAGCGTCAGATGGGGAGACTTGTTTACAATAGCACTTGGACAAAATTAAAGTACGCATATACAACTTGCATCGTAACCAGGTATTGGTAACATTGGTTTTGCTTGTCGAATATGTCCCACCTCTCTACGACGTCGTACTTGTGTTTGTCAACTTCGCTGTCGTTTACTTTTCTACTAATAAATGTTCTCATCACTATTTAGATCACTATTTAGATGTTGTTCCTTTCAATTTATGACGTTGTAAATAGATATTTAATTAATTATAAAAAAGTATATTTAGTTTTATGGTTTATTTTGTATGTCGTATAACGACGAAATGTAGTTTAGTTGGTAAGATACTTTGTCTTGAACTATGCAAATTTCAAAATCTCTATACAAGCATCCATAACTCGAATTTTTTGTATGTTTCTAAAATATTTGGTGGGACTATTTACGTGATTGTGCTCGTCATTTATATAACTTTCTCTCTCAAAAGAATCAATATTATAAAATTTTAAAAATAAGATAGAGGAACAACTAAAGAGAAAGAAAAAATATGGATCAAACTTCCTAGCTAATTGGTTCAAATGTTGCTGTCGGGCATTGGTTTTTACCTACAAAATCTAAACAACATTCTAACCACAGCATGACAAGTCAATAACGTCCAATGCTATCAACATATTAAGGACAGTAGTCAATGAAACAGATTATATACTTTTATCACAATCGTACTTTCAAGCTAGTTATATGTCGCACTCAACCCTAATTATATTTGATTAATCCTTAACAAAATATATAAAATATATAGTTCAGTTTTCAATACTCAAAATAAGTCTAAATTTGCATTCTACTCGTTTAGGGTATCGGCAACGCAGACTCCTGTGTGCGTCTCACTAGAGCGAGACGGCCACGAGCCGCGTTGCAGAAGGAGATAAACACAGAACGACACGCAGTGTAGAGAAAAGGCGCGAGCCGCTCGCCACGCGCTAGCCGCCTTCTCCGCCGTTTTTATTTCAATTATGTAATTTTTTAATTTTAATGAAAATTATTTTTTAAATTAAATCACATATTATTTAATTATATTTACAATTGCTAATTATATGAAATAAGAAATAAATAAATGATAAGACTCTCAAATAATGGAAGATAAGAGATGGATAATGGATAAGGATATTGGTATTAAAGGATGAATAAGGGATGAAGGATGGTGTGAGGCCCAACTAAAAAACAACTAAGAGATGGTTAAGAGTATGGCTAAACTCTAAAAAAGTAATTAGGTAATTACAAGCAATTATGTACGTTTTTTTGTATTGCTTCGATCTAGCAAATTATACAATTATGAATATGCATTAGTTCAAATTAATTATGTTCAATTGATCGGTATTGCAAGAATTACATGTGATCTTCTATGTGATACTGAATTTGAGAAATCACATGTAACTAGTGACTCATACTTCATTTTTATTTTCTAGATAGTATATGTTAATAGAAAAATATATATATATCATTTTATTTTTATAAAAAAATGTATATAAGGTCATCCACAAAGCAACCTAATTTTCAGCACAATTTTCAGCTGTCACGTTAGTTGCTTCATTTGCAATCCCAACACCTTCATTGTAGTTCCAAAATTTCAACCTCAAGTTCAGTCACAACTCTATTTTATCATTTTTTTTATTAATCTACATCTTTATATAATTATTTATATCCCAAAATAAATGACTAAAAGATTGAAAGTGACTTAATTAAAATTCAAAATTTCTATTAATTAAATATTGAAAATTAAATTACAAACAATAAAATAAATAAAAAATGAAAATAAAAATTATGAAGTGGCGGCTGCCGCATCACATGCAGTGGCGCCGGAGAGCAGCCGCCCCCCAGCCAATCGCCTGCTCTTCGTCGCGCGACCGGCGCCCGCTGCGCAACCGGCCGCCGCACGCCCCTCGCAGTGGCCTTGTTTCCACTGTCTCCGCCACAACGCAATCGGCGGCCGCTCATGCTGTCCTGTTCCTCATGCCTTAATAGCATCGAAAAAGGCCAGTGAGAACTAGCTCAAGTGGTAAAGTTGAGGTACCACAAAATTTTCCATAGCGAGAGGTTTTGGATTCAAATACCACTTATCTACGGTATAGTATTCTCATCTTGTGTGATTGGTGGTCCCAGCTATGAGCAGTATAGTATTTGTATTCCCGTCTTACGTGAGTAGTGGTCTCACCTACATACATTATAGTGTTCCCATCTTGTGTGGATAGTAGTCCCGCCTATTTACAATTTGGGATGTCAGTCCAACCCTAACCTATTGGGCTGACCAGACTAGCCCGCTATTTTTAGAGGGTTAAGGTTGGAAATTTATAACCCGATAAGATTCCGGCACGATTAGCCCGCACCCGATTAGCCCGAACCCGATTAGCCTATAACCCAAAATCCGATGGGTTGGCCCTAGGTGCAACTATTACATATTCTTCCACCTTGTTTGACAACTGATTTGACACTTCAATGACAATTTTGATAAAATTGATAATTACAAAAAATAAAATAAAATTCACCCTTCAATTTATATTTAATATTATATATATACGCATTAATTTTTACTAATAGAAATAATAATATATAAACGAATTGGAAAATTCAAGTTCACTATAACCAATATTATGAAACATGCTTTGAAATTTAACGGAACACATTTGTGTTTCATTTTAATTTTATAATTCTTAAATTAGGTTTTTTATCATGTCAATATCTATAATAACCTATTCTTAAGTTAAATAATTCAATAACGAAAGATTTATCCAACGACATTCTTATCCGATGTCATTTTTTTAAATTTTTACACTAGTAGTATTTAATCGTGTTTGAGTTTAAGTATATATTCCAAAATGCTCCAAATTAAATATTTTACATTCATTAAGCATTGGATAAATCACGCATCATGTTTTGGAGAACTTGTTAGGATGGCGTGTGACGTGCTAAGCATTCTTATAACAACGATAGTATAAAAATCTTCCTTTAGTATTAGAGCACACATTTTGAACAAATATATCAAAAAATACAAGCTCTTCTTTACTCACGTAATTGGTTGCATAGATATTTTGATGATAAGATGTTATAATTATCAAACTATATTATACTTTAATATTATAATTCTTTTAATAGATAGTGAAAAGTTTGAAGACTATGAGTTTGAAGTGAATTAGAAGTTGAATCTTCAAAGATTATCGGTGTAAAAAACAATATAATTCAAGTATTTAGAGTTTAGATTAATTTACGAGACTCTTTGATTCTATGCAGCAAAACTAATTTTGAACAATTTATTGTTAATTTTATTTTATGTAATCTTTGACTATTTTTAGAATGTTTTACACTTTGAATTTTATGTTTGTCATATGATTTATATATTTTGTATACATTTATATATTATAAATATAGAATTCCTAAGAATAAAAATACATAAATTAAGCCGATTAGCCCGCTGGGCTAGCCCGAAACCCAAACATTTAGGGTTAGGGTTGGAAGTTTCTAACCCGATAAAATTCCAACCCGATTAGCCCGCACCCGATTAACCCGTAACCCATGTAGAGCTTACCTGAAACTCGATGGGTTGGCCCGATTGACATGCCTATTTACGATATAACGCTTGAATTGATATAATATATGGAGGACGTGTAATTTAAAAAAAATAGCATAAAAATGAGAATAAGGTTATGCAGTTAATTGGCTGTTGTTTTCTGATTTTATGTTTTCTCTATTGTCGTGGTCCAATCATGGTAGGTTTCAAATTTTATATGGACCAAAACTGAATTTTGTAAATTGACTACAGAAAAGGTTAATTCGATTTATCTTATGTTACTTTTGTACTTTGTCTTTGAAATAGTGTCGTGTATATTATTTTTGGAGAACGCAATAATTTAGCTTCGTAATATGATTTTGTACAATTTTGGCTCAGTTGATACAAAACATTAATATGACATGAAATTGTTGTCAAATTTGTAAGTGATTTATGGTAAAATTTCATACTTGCTGCAGAGCAAAAATTGAAAATCAATTTTCTGTGAATAACCAGACTCTTTACTATGTATGAATAGGAAAAAAATTTGTTGTTTTCACCATTCAGTTTATTAGTTTATAAATAATGTTATTAACAATTAGCATAAATATATTACATTTTGTTAAAGTGGCTTGTTAACTAAGTACGGATAACCAAAACCGATAAGTACTAAATAAACTCGACTTAGATGATTCGCTCAAGTAAATGCAGGTAAACTCCTCGATTTAGAATAATCACAAAATTAAACATAACATTTCCCCCAAATTACAAAACTCAAATTTATATTCATCAATTTAACATTATTTTCAGCCATTTCTGGTAAAATTATTAGTTGGGCCCTTTCAGATCATGGTATTGAGGCCCAAAGTCTCTCATGGTCTATTGCACAGAATTTTGATACTATTTTTAACTAATATTTTCGGTTAGTATGCGTATTTTTTTATATTTATGACTGTAGTGGGTAAAATTTTTACTAGTTTAATAGTTAAAATTATGCGGTCCAATGCGTCTTCCCAGTCAAGCGGCCCATACCATTTCTATGTAGCCAAGCCCACCCAAATACGGGGGATACGTTAGTCCATAATGCCAAGTCCTGAAAGAGGCGGCTACTTGATGACTAAGCCAAGAAAGGGTTTTCATAAATCTGTTAAGGAATAGCCAAAGCGGTTAAGATTGGGGCGCACGTTCCAAAGAAGCCCTAGCCCCCCGTACACCCATCATATATATTGGACTCCACTAGGTCAATTAGGGGAGATACATAGTCACTCGTACTTACTAGAGTCTTGCACGGTCGCTCTCACGATCACTCACTCTCACCTCCTTCGCACTTCTCTGACATCCATGCTCTCAACTCCAGAGGATTCTGATCGCCCGACTAGCTTGGACGGTTGTCACCCATTATCCAGTCGCGATCCATCGTGCTCACTCCAATCAACCGGAACAACCGAATTGACCTAATAAGCCACTTAATACCGTTTTACTTAAATGGGCAAAATTTGCACTTAATAGGTGTTCATATGCAAAATATTGGAAGAAATGAGAACAGGAGGTACAATGATATTGAAAGGCTGGAAATGCATAGACAAAGCAAACGAAGTGAGTTTTGAAGCCAAAATTGCAAACTGCCAGATAAGTGTCGCCAAACTGCCCAACTTGAAGATGACGCATCAAACCAGAAGGCCATCTCGGTCACTTTGATGCCGAATAAGGAAAGAAAAAAAAACCCTAACTAGCCCACCGCCGGGTCTATAAGGCGCGAGAAATCAGATTAGGAAAAATTCGCCAAGCTGCCCAGCTTGAAGGTGGTGCATCGAGTCAGAAGGCCAGTTCGGTCATTTTACCGACGAAAGAAGAAGAAAAACCTTAACCAGCCGCCTCCAGGTTTATAAAAGGCTAGAAACAGACGTAAAAAGAGAGGCTGCAACATTCTGAATATCTACAAACACTTAGGGAACACAAAAGAACAGAGATCCACATACAATTAAGCTAGGAATCACCCACGATTGCATCCGGCGATCCATACTCATCGAAGATGAGACTTTTCTGGAGTGAACAACATCTAATATTAACCTCCAGCGAAAGAAAACCTATTTTGCTCTCTTGCTTTGGTTTTCGTATTTTGTTTTTTAGTAACTTTCTGGAGTTTTTTTTTTAGGAACCTGGCAAGTTAAGTTTTTGTTTTAGCTTGGTTAATTTTGAAGCATTCTGAATATTTGTTGTTTACTAAGCTTTGTTTTTTCGTTAAACTTCGAAGAAACCCTAGTTTTAACTTGACCTTGTGTTTTTCGTGTTCCTTTCTACATCATGTTTGTTTTTCTTGTAATTATTTGTCTTAGTTTCTTGGTTGAAGATGTCTCAAATCTCGTCTTAGATTAGCATAAAGGTTGGTCTTATTTCCATTTTTAATTCTTGTCACTCTTGTTAAGTTCAGTTTGATAAGTAGTGAGTTTCTCACATTTAGTTAAATTTACATTTTGTCTGGCGGCATTGCCAAAACCCCTTTGGTTGTAGAAAACGTTTAGCGAATTCATCCGTTCCTCGTGGGTTCAACACCCTCCTTACCATATACTAATCAAATAGTGTTTTGGTCAATGGGAAACAAATAAATTCTTTAATTGGCTAGTTTATTCCAAATGATAGAATAATATTTGCCCATCATTAGACTTTGGATAATCATTCGTTAGCATCATTGTCACAAGGCTGGCTCCTAAAACTGAACCATAGCCATGTACCTCAAGGCCTTTGCTATCCCCGTGACTACCTTCACTCCCTCGCCATACCTCCAATTTACTCCCATCTATGCTCGGATGCACTTCTACATAACTCTCGCCGTCCTCATCAACTAGATGCAAAGCCCTACTCGACAAACCCGCTGGACAATCCGAATCGCGAGACATGATGCCTAAGGCATGAAAACTTCGACATTTAATTAACTGTATCGCCCCGATCCCACCGTACAATCAGCAAAGTGCAAAAATATATATACAAGTGTATGATAAACAAGTCCACAGTGACCTATTGTCTATTTAACTAAGTGCATGCTTGAATCGACGCAACGGCACAAACATACCATAACAGACCACACGTAAAACATGCTTACGAATTATTATACTCTACACGATGACATTTAAATGTATCACCCCTGTCAACCTACAATATGTCCCTACTATGATATTTATTGTTAGCAAAAACTTCTTATATGCTCATACAAACAACAAATTTGCGCTGAAATAAATCGTGCCAAATCAAACTCAATCTCTACAAAGGAAAAATCAGATGATCCAAAAGCAACATACGACGAAAAATAAACAAATAACATGTCAAAGAATTGAAAGAACAATTGTAAGAAACTTGAAGAGACTAGAGACACAAACTAACCTCTAAAAATTATCTCTGTACTCCTAACTTCTCCAAAGACTTCAAACACTCCAAAACCCAAAATGATCCCAAAGTGTTATGTGGGAAAATGGCGAGCAAGCACTCCACTATATAGAAAAATAGAAGCTTGGGTTTGCACTTGCCAATCATCGAAGCAATAGCACAAGGATTATGCTAGTTTCGGAAGACTTGGGCACCAAAGCAATAAATGTGAGTTTCTTTGGCACACATACACGATGCATGCCATCGCATGTTGGCATGACTCGCATCGGCGAAGGGAACCACGCAAAGATACACGCCGCTTAAACAGACATTGTGTCGCAAAAAATGACTGTAATACCCAATGTACTCAGCTACCTCGGGAAAATAGCGCCGAGAGGAACCATTGTAGCGCTTCCTCGTGCCAAGTCCTACCGTCATACGGCCATAAGTGTCGTAAAGCTTGGTCGCATGACACATTTTCCCTTGTACCATTGCGGCTCGCCGATATCGCTAAGAGCCTGACTACCACGACATCCGTAACTGCCATAATGGCCCACACACAGCGACACCCCTCACGTGAAGAGGAACCACCATAACGCCTGCCGCACCTAGACGCCAAGCTCATATTTCATGGTAAGAAAAACCTCCATAGAACCCTGCACACCAGCCGCTCGCGGTGAGAGGTCGACTATCAAACGACTGTATAAACATGTTTGATCCATGGCTGCCGGTGTCTAGTTCCCGTGATCACGGATCAAACATGTCTATCTTATTTGGGCTCTTGCTCAAGTCCTTGAGCCTCAAATGTGATAGGAGACAAATTTTGCACAACAATGACATCGGGACCGACCGCACACCCCTAAATTCGGCCAATGTAAATATGACTCTCAAGTTGATACAACACCGACAAGAGAGTGGGGGATAAACTGTAGTGGGTAAAATTTGTATTAGCCAAATAGTTAAAATTATACAGCTCAACAGATCTTCCCAATCAAGTGACCCATACCTTTTTTTGTAATCAAGCTCACAAAAAGACCCAAATTCGAGGGATACGCCAGTTCATAATGTCAAGTCCTAGAAAAGACAGCTACTTGAAGACTAAGTCATGAAAGAGTCCTGAGAAATTCGTTCCGAAATTGTCGAAGCTGTTATGGTTGGAATGCACGTTCAAAGAATTCCTAGTCGCCGCCACGCGTTCCAAATTAGGTCAATTAGGAAGATACACAGCCACACGTACTCACCAGCACTGTCCCACGTTAACTCTCACGATCTCACTCTCGCCTCATCATCTATCATTTGATCTCTGCACTCTTAAATCCCAATGGTTCTAATTGCCTGACTAGCCCGGACGTTCGTCGCCCATCATCCAATAGCGAACCATCGTGCTCAATCTGATCAACTGGAATGATCGGATGACCGAATAAGCCACTAATTATTGTTTTACTTACTATTATTCAATATTTTTATTCATCATTTACGTTAACTACGTCGATTATTCTCAACTGTTCACTGACAACGTCGAAGGCTCTTCTATTGACACTACCATCAATACACCTAGAAGGCTCTAATATTACTTGTGATTTCAGGTTTCTAGTAACCGTAGAATAGGACGTCACATGCAATCATTCTGTAATTGTTTAATTTACCTCCAAGAAAAACTATCTAAATCCATATCTGCTTTAGGGATATTTTTTATTTAAATAGTATTTTCTCATTCAAGCAGACATCAATATATGAATTATTAAATTTACTTGATACTTTAAAATTTCCAAGCACTCTCTAAATATTTGTACTTGTATATTAACGTTCAATTGTCAATGTTCTTTGGCATGATCATTGAAGTGTAATACAAATGAAAAGCAAAATAACTAATTAATTGTATATAGTGAAAAAAAATGTATTATTTTCTAGAAAAGTCTTTTGATTTTTTACCAATGACATTTCCACCCCAAAATTTAAATGGGTCCGTTTGGTATCACGGAATTGAAGGTTTGGATTTGGAATTGGAGCTTTCAATTCCAAATCCATTGTTTGGTTCTATAAAAATATTTGGATTTGGAATCGAATTCCAATTCCAAATCCACTCAATTCCGCAATTTCAAATTCTATAGTTAAAGTAAAGATTTGAAAATCCAAATAAATAAAATTGAGTACCTCTCGAACATACACAGTACACACGCTACACACACTGCATACAAACACACTACACACAATACACATACTTCACACACTTCAAATAATACACACACAACACACACACGACACCAATACACATACTGCGCGCACACACACATTTCACACACTACACACACACGACACCAATACACATATTGCGCGCACGCACATATTGCACACAATACACACACTACACACGCACACACAACAAACACAAAACACATACAACAAAATGGCACACACAATACACACACACACATTGTACGCAATACACACACTGCACGCAAATACATAAATTGCACACACACACTGCACACCTAAAAACACACATAACACACACGACACACAAAATTACACACGCATCTCACACGACAACATCGCACACACAATACACACACTGCACAGACACACAACAAACACACACGACACATACACATATACACACACACATACACAATACATACACTTGCACATACAACTCAAAATATATAGAAAAATAATATAGAATTACATAATGTATATAAATAAATAAAAATTATTCAATCAAAAGTCAATTCCAAAATTTGTTTAATTTTTGGCTTACCAAACAAAGGATTTGGAATTGAATTAGAATACCATAACTTCAAATTCAATTTCATATAATTGTAATTCCAAATCCATTTTACCAAACAGACCCATATATGTTTGTGTTAATATCAACACCTATGAACCAATCACCAGCGTCACCCTTTCCCCAACTCAAAATCAAAATACCAATATACAAATCACATTATTTATATATGAACCAAAAATGATTCAAGGTTGTCCAAAAAATACTACTATATGACAGACTGACAGTCCAAGTCATATTACTTTATTTGGGCTTTAAATGTTTACAAAAATGGACTTCATGATAACGGGCTGAGCTCCATTTCCTAGGAGACGGGCGGCCCATCTTAGCTTCAATCAAATCAACCGATGTTTGATAGGTTTAAACAAAAATATTTAGATGATAATAAATTTAATAGCTATTTGTAAAATAGAAAGTTAAGTCTTCCGCGTGTTAATTAAAGAATCAAATCACATGGAATGGGATACGGTTGGGGAAAAGTGATTTATCATTCTTAATTATATCACTTTAATTATCACAACGCAGCTTTAATTGGAGCTCATTCAACTAATTCTAATTTATAAGTGATGCAAACCAAAATTCATCTACATCTCATTTCGCGGTCGCCGCTTATGCAATTTGAGATATTTTGTAAATAAAATAATATATTATTCCATTAAAAATTATCGAAATAACATATGATAGTTTAATCATGCAATGCCTGCCTTTAGTGATGATACGTATGTCGTTTAGTGGTGATAGCCTTCTTTATAAGCAGAGAAATTCTAAAAAATAAATATCCCTACTTCTCCATTCCCAAATAAAAAAAGAAATGAATTATGAGATTAGTCATAATAAATTAGAAATCCATGCTTTTGATGTAGTCTAGTTAGTGGATGTAACCGATTAATTACCGGATCATTATAAGTTCTGTTTCTATTAATATCTTTTAAGTTGGATCCGTTGCATAAAATTTGTCCTAATTTGCTTAAACTAAATATATGACTTCAAGTTTAAGTTATAAGACCGTAATTCACTTAAACCGCACCCAAAATTGTCATTTGTGTGTTAATCCCTCATTACAACATAAAATTTTGAATATGACATTGAAATAAAAATAAGGTTGGAGTTTCTCTCAATTGAAGATTTGTTTTAATTTATTTGTTGGAACTGTTGAATGGATTACATTATTTTATATGCTTCAACTTTATCAATGCAATATGCATGCGTTGGAAGTCTCAATTAGCTGAATTTAGCGTTGAAACTGTCAAACAAGTATATAATATTTGAGAAATAAAATACAGATATTTCTGGAAATTATAAAGACCCACATGCAAATCACTTGGAGAGTATCCCCAAGCAATATTATGATTCCTTTCCTTAATCAATAAACTAGAAACAGAAATGAAATATTAAAAATAAATCTCGGAGATATAAAAGAAAAAGTATATTTACAATTCCAACAATCTACATGAAAGGGCAAATTTGTCCTCGTCATATGCTGAAATACCAAAAATAAATAAAAAAAATTATTGTCAAATAAAAACAATAGGGCATTTACTCTTTTTATATAATTACATGTTATATCATATCAATTAAAGACATATACCGTATACATACGAGACCAATATACCGCCAATAAGGTGGGAAATATACTACTCAGCACATATGCGGGACCATAACACCATTACTACAATGTGAGAAATATACTACACCACAATCAGACGTGATTTGAATGTAAGACTTCTCGCTAAGGAAAATCTTGTAGTGCCTCAGTTTTGCCACTTAAGCTAGGCCTCATTGACATACGAAGTGTTTACTTTTCATGATTGATAAAATTGATTATTGAGTATTTTTATCTTCATACTAGAATTCCTTCACTCAACTCTTTTAATGGAATACAGATCAAACAAAATTAGCTCAAATGATAAGAGTTATCAAGGATTTTGATATCCCAAAATTTCAATTCATCAAACTAAACAAGAGATTAATCTATATTTTTTTATCTAGATTAATTTTCAAAAGTAAACGGATGCATAATATATATGTGTTAAATAAAAGTCATTATGTAAATTATATTTGATAATTTGTAAATAGTATATTCATTGTGGTAAGGATTATCTTGAGGTATAAATGATTATAATTTCTAATCATATTCAAATTGATAGGTTAGAATGTAACCCTATTCTTAATAAGCTAAAAGACCAGTAAGAGGGCCCAAGCCCATCCGCAAGAGTCGCCATTAGCCTTCTGCCTGGTAACCTAGAGAGACCCAAAGGAACCAATTTCTCAAGTAAGGGATTCTCCTAATTTCTAGGATTCTATTATCCACCATACTCCTGAAGAATGACGTCTAAGACTCCTGAAATAAGAATGAGCCCACATCTTCCCCAAATAATTTCTGCTGAAAGCTAGTAGTGGCCTCATCACTGTAGTTGTAGAGATCACTCTGCAACATAAGCGCTCGAATGTGGCTGAAAGAGACGTATGCACTCCCCGATGAGAGAAAGGCACAAAAAGATCGACCTGCCCTAGGTAGGATGAGGTAGAAATACTTTCTTTCCCTTATCATCTCCCTGCTATAAATACACCTTCTTTTTTTTCACGTAAACACACATGCAATCACCATTTATACACAGAAACTCTGTTGAATTCTAAGCTCATCGTCAAGAGCTTTTTTCGATACCTGACTTGGCACCGGACTCACTTCCCCAGCAAACCTCCCTCCGGGTCTGTCTTGTATGGTCCAGTTGGAGCAATCAGAGCTTTCGCTGTAGTGGTTTGCGTCGTTTGAGAATCTGACGGGTCATTCTTCCCGCCTAGTAGAAGTTGTCCGAGTTCACCTACCATTTTCCAGAAGAACTGTGCTCTTTTATTGATATGTAAAAATAGTATTTAAAATGTATCTATCACAAATTAATGTATGTAAATATATATTAAATCTGTTGTATCTTATATATATGGTAAATATTGCGTTAATTATAAAAAAGAGTAATAGGTTGTACATCCACACACTATAGACAGATTCTAGTTTTTCTCACATACTATGAAGTTGGTAACAAAAGGGCAAATTGCTAGAAAAATCACTAAGTTTGGTCAAATTATGGTCAGTCCCACAAGTTTTAAAATCAGCTGATTATATCATAACTTCAACAATTTTCGCAATTGTCCCATGATGCTT
>JAYDZE010550009.1:0-13626 GCA_034509125.1 Monilaria moniliformis | reverse complement strand
TCTCTATATATATATATATATATATATATATATATATATATATATATATATTCACATACAAATACAAATATATATACTTATTATTATTATTATTATTATTATTATTATTATTATTATATATATATATATATATATATTAAATATAACTTCGGTTTTTGTTTTTTTTTTTTAATATGCATGAAACCGAACCGAAAAACTAAAATTCGTCCAAAATCTAAATCGAACCGAATCAAAATCCGAAAAAACCCGAACCAAATTTTAAATTTCGGTTTGGTTCGATTCAAATATTCAGATTTCGTTTATTTTGTTCACCCCTAATTTTAGTGTGTGTGGTAGTTGATGTCCTAAGACTCCTAACCAATTAGGTTAGTTTCTAAATATAAATTTACTTTTAATATTAATTACTCGATTGTATTTAATAGGGAAAAGACTATATAATCTGATTTTTATTGAAAGTATTTACTTGATGAACTTAACTTTAATAGATAAACATTTACATTATCTAAATTTTGAATAGGAACTTAACCTTTAACTAGATTTAATAAAACGACATTGATTTGATTGACACATTATTTTCAATTTTATCATATCAATTTTGATTTAAAGGCAATTTAATTTCATAGAAAAATTCTGAAAAATCTACTGTTCATGTGTTCTAGTTAAAAAAATTAGTTTGTGCACAAAACTAGAAAGTGATCAAAGTAGGTGTTTCTTTTTGGCTACTAAATTAATAAAAACTAATAACATTATTACAACGTTTCTAAAATCATATTAAAATTAAAAGATGAACAAAAATTCATTCATTCATAGCCACTTATCCTTTATACATAAAATGAAATCAGTTGTTATTATCTTTCTGCTCCATATATTTTAGCGAGCTTGCTCTGCTTTCTAAATAAATTATTACAAAACAAATATCAAGTTAACTGTTGAGATGGCCGAGTTGGTCTAAGGCGCCAGATTAAGGTTCTGGTCCGAAAGGGCGTGGGTTCAAATCCCACTCTCAACAAAAATATAGATTTTTTAATTTTATTTGATCTAAACAAAAAGGTACTCCATGTTTAGCTTCTGTTACTTTTGTGCACTTAATATCAACATACTTGGGTTTAGAGGATTTTTCATTTTCCAATTTTCTTTGGTCTTATTCTTATAAATCAATCGAGAATAGGAAAATGTGACAAAATATATTTCGCGTATTTAAATGAATTTTCTTTCCTTTCCATTTCCTTTACGACTTTTTTTCCAAAATGTGGAAAACATTATTTGCGTGTTGAATAAAACAGTGAATCAGAGATGATCTTTTACAGAAAACTGAAGCCAAGAAAGAAAATGAATAAGGTACAAATGTTTGATTTTCTTATTTAATTAGAGTTAAATACGAAAATTAACCAACTTTAAAAATTAAGGTGATTGTATCAAAAAACATAACATAATACAAGGAAGAAACGATAGAATTCTGAAATATGTCATCAGCATCACCAACACCACCTTTCAAACTTACAGGAACAAAGGAGATTTATAAGATTATCACCCCGTGATTTGCACAACCAACAAGAGGAATGGATGGAGACGTAAACGTGCAGTATGCTTTAACAAACACAGATCATCACCCCAATAAGGCACGAACAACTTACACGTCCCAAGCTGAAGGCCCCCCTAACCCGATTTCATCAACCTTTGACAACTCGAGCATATCAGGAACAGCCTCATGTTTCTTCTTGTTCTTCTTCTTGGTTGGATAAGTTACCACCACGCTCATATCATCGATACCTTGACCCGTTTCGTGATTCAGCTTACTGTCAGCAGCCTCTACGGGGTCTTCAGGAGCACCCGTTGACAAAAGATCCATTGCTGCACTGTCAATGTTATTTATGTTATCTACTTTGGATGTTTTTCTTGATTTCTTCTTCTTGTGCTTTATATCATTTGCTTCCTCATGGTTACCATTGAGAGCCTCCGCATTATTGATTTCATCCTGATGCAACTTCGACCTCTTCTTCTCTCTCTTGTCTGAAATATTGGCATTCTCAGCATTATCTATACCTTTTTCATCTTGTAGTTCTTTCCTCTTATTCCTTGAGCCCAGATCATCCGCACTTTCACTCAGAGGATGAGCTTTGTTTGACTTCTTGTTTCTCATCGGCTGATCTATTTTAGCCTCACTTTGGCAATTCAGCTTATTACCTGCCTCGACAGAGAAGTCAGCACCATTTTCATGCACCACTTTTGCAGCTATTTTGTCGATTGGTCTAGCATTGAAGATGTGCAAATTTGGCAATAGCTTTTTGACCTAATAAAAGTGTCGTTTATACTGCCATTAGAGAAGTTTGATAGTAGATATAAAAGATAAATACACGCAGACACATACAAACAAACATAAAAAGAACTTATCACAGGCAAAATAACTTACTTTCTTTAGCAAATTTTCCTTTTCAGCAAGAGGGTTTCCTTGTAGATTCAAATTTGTTAAATTAACTAATGAGGAAAGCACCTGCCGTTGAAATAATGAAATTAAGACCAGTGGGGAGAGCATATTATCCAAAAGAAGAGCAAAACACAACATTGTGTCACCTTAAGATTTGACCATCTTGCAATCAAGTTGTTCCCCAAGTCTAGGTTCTGAAGTCTCACCAAATGCCCAAGCTCATCGGGAATAGTCTGAAAGAACAAGAAAAGAACAGCATTAACACTTTTTACAGGAGCAAGAGGCTCGAAAAATCATTATGAAGAGTCAATAATATGAGCATTCTGCAAGTGGCTATAGATCGTACCATAATTTCATTGTGAGCTAAACGAAGCTCCTTTAACTCCAGGCAGGATCTCAGGGATGAATCAACTTTTTGCAGTTGGCAATTAGAAAGAGAAAGCTGTAACAGAAAATGGCTCTGTAAGATCCCTCATATCCTCAATCTACTGTTTGGTTTTAAAGATACTCAATTAATCAAGAGCATACTTTGGTGATTGATTTCAGTTTAACCAAAGATTCACCAAGCGAACTGATTGGGTTCCTGGACAGAACTGAATATATATATTAGTCAGACAAATTGTATTTAAACTTAAAACATCAAGAGCCAAAATTGGCTAAAACATCAAATAGGGGCTCAGAATTTCATTTTCTGTTACAGCGATTAAAGCATGTACCTAGAGTGTTCAACTCTTTCATCTGGTCAAGCTTGCAAACTGAACTGATTTCATTGTCTGCCAGATGAGGAGCAAAAAACTGTCAGCACTTCACATTGATATATTCCTAGAGCAGTGTTACTTATATGAGGCAAAACATTTCCTACCAAAGACCTACCATTCAAAATTAGTGCCCGCAGACTTGAGAGAGATTTTACGTCCTCCATTGATTTAAGCTTGTTTTTTCCAGCATTTAGTACCTAAACCACAAAAGACAGAGGCTTCAAATCCATCAAGTCATATTTTCAACACTAAACCGCAACAATGGACCTCGCCAGCAAAGTTATCGAGCTAAATCACAAGAAAGCAATCAAGCCATATTTGGATAGAGCATACATGTAATTGTAGCCATAATCTGAATTCGGACATACAAGTTCAAAAATGAAATTTCAATCATACTACAGAAAGTAAAAGCGTTATCAATTAATTAACCACTCTCCAAATCTAATCATGACAAAGGATAAAATACTAGTAACAATAATACAGCTGAGTTCCAATAACCTAGACAAAAGATAATATGATTATAAAACAGGGGTTCATGGCATCAACTGGCACCAACAGTCAACAGATTTAGGCTCCAAAAATACATGTATGTGAAATTACACATTGAGCACCTACAGTGAGTCTATTCAGGCCATCAATGCCCTTCAAGCTCTCAAGCTTATTCTGCACAACCGATAACCACTTCAAATTGGTACATGACTTTAAACCCTGAAATTCCAAAAAGAAAACTCAGAGAATGTCCGCATTCTTATTTCTGGGGTACAATAAATTTTAGTGTGTTTCACTACCTCAAGCGAAGTCAAGTTATTGAACCCAAGGTCCAATCTTTCCAGATTCTTGAATTCACCCAAACATGAAACCTACAAGCACCAAAGCCAATAAATAAATAAATGTACCAGAAATTAAACTGATTTCAATAAAGAAAACATATAGGAGAGTTACATCAGTAAGGGCTTTATGAGTGAGAATGAGAGAGGTAATTGAATTGGGGTCATTTGTGTTTTTTTCTTGCAAAATTTTCTTGGAGCACAGCGTTGTCATTGTTTGATGGAATTTCAATTAGGGCTTTGGTCTGGCATACAAAACCCTAAATAAGTGGCCGTTATAACTTATAAACATTAGGTTACAAGTTGGGTTGCCCACAAGTTGGCGAGTTTTTTTTTTATAACTCAAGTTAATTAAAATCTAAAATCGATATGTAACAGCATATCCAATTATCTAAAAACACTTGGTCAAGCACATTCTAATTGAATATTTGGGGCAGTTACTAATTTGAGGTAGAAAAGAGAAAATTCTTATTAATAAAACATGAGTGAGTTGAAATGAGAATGATGAAGGGTTATTTATAAATAAAAATTAGTGGGAAAATTTTGAATTTGAATTTTAAAATAAATAAAAAATAGAAAAATCGCCGGCACCGCCGGTTTCTGCTGCAAAACCGGCGGTTTTCGTCTGAAATGTCAGATGTAGCCCTGCCCCCTATATCTAGCCTACAACGACTGAAACCGCTGGAACCGGCGGTTCCGGTTTCAAATTTTTGGAACTGTAATCAAACCATCGGAACCGAATTTCTGGTTCCAGTTTAACTGTTTCCGGTGGTTCCAGTTCAAAAATCAAACCGGCAGTTCCGATTCTTAAAACTGTTGTTTCCAAAAAAAATTGGATATCCCTAGTTACAATGGCACATATATAAATTGTAATACAGTATGAACGTTGCTTGATAGACGAATAAGATTTTTACAGTGCACACATGGAGGTAGATAAGGACTCTGATGTTTCTATTTAGGATCAAATTAAAGTATTTTTAGATTGGACTTTCATGGTCTATAATTATATTACATATATACATGTCTCTTCCTACTACTATCATTCCCAAAAAGAATTATGCCAAATTTTGTTTTAGCTGTCTTAATTTTTGAATCATTTGATATGACCTAACTATAATCTCATCCCTTCTATATAAATCTATGCTTCCTCTCACTTTTCTCTATTTTAGTTTATAAAAATATTCAAAAGCTTTATATATCGTTATTATTGATTTTTGTTTTTAATAACAATATAGTTAGATGTACATTTATTTAAGAACTAAATATTAGTATAATATTTCAAACGCATAATTAGTAATTCTTTACAACTGGTAACATTATTTAGTATTTACGCTACAATAATATTCTTTTATATATAGATTGATTATAGTTTAAAACGATTAAATGTAACTATTGGATTCATAAATCTTAAGAATAGTATGAATTTGTATCATACAAAAAATGATTATTCCATATTTGTTTAAAAAATGTCACTAGATCATGTTTTTGGCATTAGATCTATATGCAAATCAACTTCCCAAATTAGATACATATTTGCAAACGGGATTGTGGCGACCAAGTAAAAAATTTGATGGTGAAAATTTTCATCTGGTGATATTATTCAAAAAAAAAAATCTAAATATCTCAAAAAACATAGCATTTTTGCGAAACATGTCAAAGTCCATAGCATATCGATAATAGACCTTTGTTTAGTTACATGATAATGCATAACTGCAATATTGATGATCTGAATCCGCAAAGTAAAAGCAGCTTGAACAATTTGAAATATTTATATAGCAAGTGATAAGGTTTGGAATGTCCACAAACTTACCCCAACTCAACTTTCCTGCATAGCACAGACAAGTCAAGTATACTAATACTCTCCCCCCTTTATTACTATTCCGCCTAAAGTCGTCCAAAAAATGCGTAGCTCGGCCCCACAAAACCACCATTTTCCACGGAATATCAACTGCAGACTTGTAATTTCCCCGACCTTTTTAAGGAGATAGAAACTTTATCACTCTTCAGGTGCGTTCACCACTGCTCTGTAAACAATCTCGATGAATTGATTGTCCTATACAGACATGCATAAAATTAAATTAACATCTCCAAATACAAAGCTTTTACTAATTCATCACCAATATGGAGAATTTGTTCAACCACAAGTGTGACACTGCATTACCTATAATGTTTTGATTCCACAAGTGAGCTTAAACTATTACTAGTACTGGATGGTATTAACTCCAGTATATCTGCCTCATTCTACTTGACTCATTTTCATGCTAACAGTTCAGTTTCAGGAAAATGTAGCTTTGAGATATGCATATTATATACAAGTGGATTTTGTATGAAAGCTCAAGGAAATGGAAAACATAGTCACGGGACCTGTATTTCCTGCCACAATTAATTCCTGTAAGCCCATCTTCCAAGGGCACCAACTGCTTACATGGCATGATAATGCTGTCATAAGGAACTATGGCGGTTCAATTCCCCGTCTAAACACTCACAGAAATTGACGAACTGACCTAAATAGCAAGTCTCACAAACATGAAAGAGTGATAGAGAGGGAGGATCAAATTAAAAAATGTGTATGGCATGACAAAACACCAAGCTCTGAAATGGCTCTTACTGTTAGCACAATTTTTTTGGAACGAAATATATAAAACAAGACTTTAACCAAACAAGAAATGACATAGCATAATATACCATGTGAAAGAAATGATGCAAGAGTTGGACATCCATGGGGACTCAAAAAATTCATACCCATTGGAACAAAGTGAGAAGAGAATTGGATGGACCACATACCTGAATAAGGGATTGAAGTGCTTTCCTGACTTTTTCTCTGCTAACATACATAGGTGTAGGAACAGAAGTTGGAGTGAGTGATTGTGGGGATGTTGGTGGTGGGAACAGTGGAAGTAAAAGTGCTCCATAAGGTCGTTTTAGATTTCCAGGAGAAATGAGAGGAGATGCTAGTGAAGGGGGAGCAAATGAAGTCATGGGTGGCATGATATGTGAAGAAGAAGGACGTGGGCTTAAAAATGATGATGGCCTCACCAGATCAGTCGTGCATGGCTTAGCAGCCTTAGGTTCAGAGTTTTCAAGAACAGACAATTTTAGGGTAGGAGATGTCACAGGAGCTGGAGCTGGTAGTGATGGTGAAGTGGGAGGATCAGAAACAAGAGCTGTTGAGGACTGGGACAGCTGCGCAGAAATTTCTACATGAGGAAAAGTTCCAACATTCAAGGAAGCATGCATAATCTATTTACTAATTTCATCATTAATAACATGACCATATGTATATCTATTGTGCTCAGAAAATGGGAGTCACATAAATATGATTTCTACTGTATACGGATTGGCAAGAACCTACGAAGATGTTTGGTTTAAGGAATAGCTCTAATATAGTTCCTCACTTCTTACTTGGCATGTCAATTATTACTGCTAAATTTCACACCTGCTATCAAATATTAAGTCGCCAAAGTCAGATAATAAGAGTTGAGGGTGGAAAATGCATACACTGGGGATTTTTAGACAAGATTGATCATCCTTTTCAACTTTGGAGATAGCAGTAGATGATGGCTCTAGGGTGTCATCCTTTTCAACTTCACTGAAAAATGTTAATAGGAAGGGAGCTACTCAAACCGTCTCTCACACAAAAAAGGCCAAATCAACAAAGAATCAAACTTCTCTGTCTTTACAGAAATCTGGATAGAAAGAAAGCAGAGCAGCCAAAGCACTGATAGAATTCCAATCCATATGTCTAGACCAATATTTTCAAGAAAGACTCTATCCTTTGCAATAGCCATACATCAAGAACAGAAGGGGGTTGAACGTCAATGATTGAGTTGTGATAGGAAAATTGGTGCCAAAGTATCTAATATCCTATTTCTAGAACCATGAAAATCAGAGCATGGTGGAACTTCTCAATATATCCAGAAGAAATATCCTAACTCAAAAAAAAAAAAAAAAAACCTTTCCAAAAACCTGGGTTTAGGGTTTAGGGTGCTAAAGTTTCAGAACTATGACAAACCAAAACAGTAACCTTTTCTCACAACATACATGATGCAGGAAAGCGTATTATATAGCCCTTATCAGTTGATACGAAGACAAATAACGGAAGAACACAAGATAAGAGAAGGGAAATAAACCCTAGTTTTTATTATCAAAATCCAACTCCAGAATACATAAAGAACTAAACAGGCCAAGCCCGTAAACTGAAGCAAACGATCATTCTCCATCAATACATAGTTGTACTGAGAGTTATAAGCTAAACTAATGATTCATCAGGTCCGTTGATATACATTCATAATTATCACTTTATCTATATAGTACTGGAATTGAGTACAACAAACTAATACATCTTAGTGATTTTGGTACTATTTTGATTAAAAAACTGAAGGGACTAAAAACAATTACCTTTCTCTTGAAGACACTTTCAGCTTTGTTGGCACCTCGTAAGATTCATTAAGTATCCTACAACAAAATGTAACCTCCTGCTCAAATAGGGGATCTTAAACTATAACACAAAAGGGAAAGAAAACAAGTCAAAAATGTAACAAGAAAGAGTATCACAAAATTGATCAATAAACCAACCTGCCAAACAGATTTGCAACCTCCTCACACTCGTTCGCATCATAGAACCATATTCCATTTATCTCTTCGCAGTGGTTTCTGTAAAACACGTACGGACCATGCACTTCATACTCAAAATCTCCACAGAGACTCTCCACCAGATTTTCTGCTTACAGCAACAATTAAGCCATTCAGTATATATTGATAACCATGAAAGTAAGATCTTTTTACATTTTTTTCAGGGCAATAAAAATCAGATGTATACATATTATTTGCTTATCTGAATTATATCTGATTTGGATAAAAGATTGATCACGATGAGGTCAGGAAATCTCAAAACCCTCAGGAAGATAAACAGACCTAACAACAACAACAACAGGGGTTGATTGTTCTCTAAGGTGGTCTCACATTGCAAGTAGCTAGCCAAAATTTGACTTGCTTACGAACTACAAGAGCAACTTTTTTTTTTTTCAACTGAAAATATGATTTATATACTCTTATAAGCCCATGCGTTGCTAGATACTGGCACTAAACTATACTTCTAAAAGCAACAATATGTCTAGATACTCAATACCCCGAACTATTTAACAACAATGCACAAAAACTTGAGTGCCTAACCTGTGTTTAGACGATTCATTACTATAAATTGGAAGTGCGGTTCAGTATTCCTGAAACAGCAAAAATAGACGCTGAATAAAGAAATAGTGATTTGCATTTGCCCCATCCAATTCCTACAGAAAAATCAAACGGCAGAACTTCCTCGAAGCCGAAGCAACAACTCACCTTTTCACAACAAAAAGAGAGCCTTGAACATTCTTCCGACTCTGTCAACCAAAATTTGTCACAATTGTTATCTCAAACGAAACAAACTTATCGAAACTATGAAAAAGCAAAAAAAAAACGAACCAATCAATAATTGTTTGTTTTCCAGGCGCACGCACAATCGCGGAGGAACACACACTGGCGGAGAAAGCACACATGCATATGCACACACACACTCACTCACTCACATAAAAACGAAGATGCGCACACTCACAGAGAAATGAAGATGCACGCGCACACACAAACTCTCACAGAGAAACACACACTTGCGGAGGATCACACAGACGTGTAAAATCACGCGCACTTACAGAGAGCACACGCATAACGCGCACTAGCAGAGAAACAAACACGCAGCAGCCACACACACAGGTGGAGAAGCATAGACACACACGAGCATACCCATTGCGCAGTGTCGGAGTCGAATTGATAGATGGCGACGTGAGCAGCGCCGGTGAGGATCTCCTGAACGCAAGGATCGATCCTCTGCAGCACCGTCAGATTCAGAAGTTTGGTGATGTTCTCATCCAGAATCGGTTTCAGTTTCTCCTTCTTCTTCGACATTTCTCACTCTAAAATGCTCTCTCTACAAAAAAATTCATCATCGTAGAAGAAATGCCGTAGTTTTCCCTCTATTTATCAACTTCCAGCTCATTTAGTAGTTGAATTGAAAACTTAAAAGGAAGAGGCAAAAGAAAAGTAATCCTATTTTAAAATAATATTTCAGTCGCTTCATGTTTTATTTAATTTTTTTATACATGATATAGAGATAGATATAGATATTGATAATCAGATATTCAGATACTTGCCCTTAAATTATTGTGGCCTTGTGGGATTCATCTCAAATTTTGGAGGGAAAATTCAATTCGATCCAAGTGCTCTCAAGTCCATAAGTATAGATTTGTTTGCAGTAATTGACTTTCCTTAATGCCTTACTAGTCTTTTCATTTAATAATATGTATGGTCTTTCCCTTTGTTCCATTATCAAGGTTTACCCTTTCTTACTAGAAAATAACATTTCATCTTTAAGTATTACCGATCATAATTAATAGGTAACTTTATATGGCAATACACTTGACAGCATTACAAATATTAAAATATGAAATGAAATGAATTTCAAGTCTTTCAGATTTGGAGTTTATATAATGCATTTTATTTCATTAAGCATTTGTAAATTTAATGTGTTGCATGTAATTTTTTTTTTAAAGGCTAAACTTGAAAAAAAAATTACAATAACGTAATAATAAAATAGAAACACAAAATAAATTTCTTAAAATATATATCAAATGTTTGACGACCACATGAAGAAAAACCAAATTACAACAGTCCTCCATCAACGGTTCAACTCAGAGTGAATCACAATCTGATGAAAGCATAATTTTGCAAAAGCAAAGAGAAACATCTCAGTGCCTGCGAAGAGCGACGGCAGATAGCACAACCAAGCAGATGAAGATCACCGCAGCTATGAAGGAAGCTACGACGGCGCCGCTCACGCGCTGGCAGAAGTCGTTGAACTGCTGGCAGATGGCGAACCAGTTGGTGTTTGAGTTGCCGTTGTGGGCCAAGTACACAATCGCCGCGGCTGCTGCTGCCGCGGCCGTCGTGAAAGCCATCACCACCTGCATGCATGCATTATGTATGTGTAAAAGAACATAATCATATAGAGCGTTTGAAAATGAGTCTTGACCATCCATCCATCAGTCAACAATTAAATTTGATCTTACAGTATCAAGGATGAGGAGGAGAAGCTTCACTCCAGCTGCGTGGGGGCGAACAATGGCGACAATGGAGAAAGGCATGGACAGGACCAAGTAGCCACTTGCTATAGCATTCGCCACCACGAAGAATCTAGAATGTTCCAAAACATGCATGATTAATAAGTAGTACTATTAATCATATCAATCTTTAAAGGGACTTACGTGAAAGTGGGGAGGTCATCGTAGCTGGCTTGGAACTGGAAGAACTGAGTGAAGAAAGGAAGAGTCTGATCAGTGGTGCCCATGGTGGCGGTGGCGGCTAGGGCGGCCACGAGCGCGCACACCCTCAGAATGAAGTCAAAGATGGAAACTCCTCTCTTCCATGCCGGCTGCGGCAGTGGAAGTGGAACCGCCTTAGTGGTGGCACTGGCCAAGGCGGCGCTCTTGTGCTTGGCCGAGTTCGATTCCGGGATGTTAATGGCTGTTTCGCTGCTGCGATCCATGCCCTTTGATTTGACTTGATTATGAGAGAGAATGTTATATCATGTGAGATTGGAGTGAATTATGGTGAATTGTGGTGAGAAATTAGGACTACTTATGGTTTAAAATATACATGCTTGACTTGAGTGCATGAGGAGCAGTTGATGTGACGATGATGCGTGGAGATTTGTTGATCATGGGAGAGTAGGTTTTCTTTGAAACAAGTACGAATGGAGTTGTTGTCAACTTGCTACACTTTAATGCAATTATTTATTTCCTACCTTTTCATGTGTACATTGTAATATTGTGCCTCCTCAATTGATTTTAGTGTTTAAGCAACAAGTTTTCTTTTAGTGGAATCTAGTTTTGCTTGAGCTTTTTAAATACTAGATTTGTTAAGAACCGATATAAGAATAGTGCATGCATGAAAATAGTAATCCATTTGGTAGGAGCATTTACCATGTAATCACTAATCAGATGAATGTATTAAATGACATGTATTAGAATATTCATAACCCACATTTGCTTACATCTTCTTTCCTTATATTATTTATGGGCCTCACATCTATTTTTCACTTCATCCCTTGACATCCACAATCCACATACCCTTACAAATCATTCTCTTATCACTATTCATAGCTCTCATATCTTATTTTTAATTCCTTCTTATTCATATAATTTCCAATTTAACATATTTACTGTATATCCTAATTATATTCATTTGAGAATAATAAAAAAATACGAATTTCATTAAGATTTAAAAAATTATATATTCGAATAAAAAAATCACATAATCAAAATATAAAATAAATGACACAATTAAAAAAAAATTACAACTACATTAAGAGAGTTTCGATTTCTCCTCGAGATTTTGCAACAATCAGCGGTGCTTTCCTTCCTCGTCCATATGAGACGCGCGTGCCTTTGTGTAAGGTTTTGTAATACAAATTATACAAAATGTTCTTGTTCGTTTTTTCAAGTGGCGTTGATATACTATTCACATCCTCCGATGCCGCCATGATTGTGACCGGCATCTTCTCCCTCCTCGCGCTTAGCCGCCTTTTTTCCAATCAGACGACTCCTACTTGGATCCACACCAACGCTCTCATCCGCATTCGTCACTCGGAACAGGGTCGGCCTCTCCGCTTGTGGTAAATTGGTCGTCAGAAGTGTGCTTTATACTCTTCGGTCTAGTTGTTCTGCTGCCCGCCACTTCTCGCAGTGGCGAATATTTTCCCACATATTATTGCATTCAAAGTTACAAATTAGGTAATCTGTTTGTCGTACTTAAATTATTATAATGCACTCCATTCAATATTATTATTCGTACAAACAAATTATTACATATCTCATATAATTAACTCTTATTTGGGCCAAAAAAAAAAAAGCAAATAAAATCCTAGTGCATCCCACGGGTTAAAGTGTCTTTAAAACTTGAGCCAACCCCCCACCTCTGCCTCTCTCACACACACAGACACATACAAGATACATATGAGAGCAGGAAAAATACAAGTTTAAATACTCACATGAGGCGTCCGTAACATTCTACACGCCCAATTTCCATGCAACTCAAATAAATTCCTCAGCAAGATTATGTATACCTCATCTCTTAACTTCTACATCACTTGTACATGCCATGAATATCGAATAACATAAAAAAGTGAGCATGCAAAGTTTTCAATTCCGAATGCATAAATTGCCATATATCACAAAGGCCTTCACAATGATAATTTTACTGGACTCTGCGATTTGTTCATTTTTACAGCCTAAAGGCATCAAAATTTACAGGCCGCATGAATGAAGGTAATGATTATTTTACAAGTATTAAAACCCAATAGATGGTAAAAATATTTTAACTGCTAACCTCAACAAATGTAAAGCATATATATATATGTGGCTCTTTCTCTATGGGAAAGACATGCTACAGGAGAAATTTTTTGATGAGATGATTTTTGTTGCAACAACAGTGTGTATAAGTGGTTTTATGGCCGTATTCTCCATCCTCGCTCAGCAAGTGCTTTATGCACCCGACTTGCTGCCTCAGCAGTATCGTTCAAAGGAGGGTA
>JAYDZE010549998.1:0-13628 GCA_034509125.1 Monilaria moniliformis | reverse complement strand
GTAACATATCATATTATGTTAATAAATCAAATACAAGCATACATGGATTTAGACTGCATCTAAATTAACGGTAGAAAATAATTTTCGGCGATGGTTGTAGAACAAGATCATGATTCCATGAAGGTATTTTTTCGACATTTAATGACGTTACGAAGCTATATAGATGTTGTATTGATTATTGTGTAATGCTTTTTACATGCATTAAGTTTTACCAATCACACTCTAACTAAATTAAATTATAATGATATTAACTTACATGCACAATGCTATTCTAGATTAACTTACATGCACAATGCTATTCTAGATTAGATTAATTATCTCTACTATCAAACACACCCTAAATATTCTTAAAAATTCGCTACGTTTTCCTCTTAATTTTTTTTATATGTAATTTGTGATTTAAATTAAGTGAAATTTCTATGAATCATGCCGTAGTCATTTACATCTGATTTATTATAAATTTATTTGAGGCAACAAACATAATTGTACTAAATTAAGTGGGATAATATCCATAAGCAAAGGCCATACGTCTTGAAAGAAAGTTGTGAAAGTAGCTCGACATTGTGCACGCCTAGTGGCTTACACCGAACCCAAGAAAAATCAAGCACCAAAACACGTTTAGCCTCGGAAAGAGAGTCGGAGCTGTGGGCTAGAATCCTCAACGACATGGGTCATTAGCTAAACACAAACCAATTCTCAACAGCCCTAAACAGATTTCAAGTTTCATATTTCACATTATTTTCGGGCCTAGTGAAATAAGCCCACATATTATTTTCTTGAGATGCAACGATTGAATTAGAAAAACTCGGCTTGGATCCTTTGGATATTTTTAATGTTGTTTATATTTTATAGTATGGATTAACAGGTATGAGTTGGTAATTCTCACTCTAAAAATTATTACTATTATATAATGATGATGGAACCCACGTCTTTATTTTTATTTAATTGTTTGTTGTAAGTTACAAAACTTTGTTTATATTTTATTTTATGAAATAAACGACGGTGTCCATATTTTGTATATATTTATGAATTGGCTTTTCAACAAGCTTACGTGCAAGTAGAGATATCAATTCAGTCTGAAACTCCCGAGTTGGTCCGAATAGTCCACTAAATTTATAATATTAAGATTAAAAATTTCTAACTTGATAAAATTTTAACCTGATTAGTCCACAACTCGAGTATGATTGACCTGAAATTCGATATACTGGTCATATGTTAATTTTTATCGTTAGTTTTTAGCTCGCTGAACTAGTCTGAAATCATAATCTTTAGTATTGAGTTGGAAATTTCTAACCCGATAAAATTTCAACCCGATTAGCCCGCAATTCAAATAGAACTAACCTAAAATTCGATGGATTGGCACAATTGACATCCCTACATGCAAGCGATGATTCTAGGATAGATGAAACAATGTTTAACTTTCTTATCATAGACTTACTCGAAAATCAGCATTGGAATTTGAAGGTATATCTAATGGGCCGACATAATTTAGAAGTTGAAAATCGTTAGCGAGGCCCATGAGAGTTCATTTCAAAAAAGAAAATAAAAAAAAAAAGATGCAAAAAGTTGTGAAAGACCATAATTAAGTTGAAGAAGAGGTGGTAGTGTTTAAGATGAAGACTGAAGTTGCCCTCAAGCAACAAATCTTAGGTTAGCAGCTAGTTCAAGCCCAATTTAAATAAAAGGTCTACCTATATTTGCATCTGAATTTGTACTGAGTTACAAATTGAAGTTTGGTAAAAGTAAATATCACTTTAATAAAATTGTAAGCTACTGTTATATTATTGAAAGATATGTTGAAGATTATAAAAAATGTTTAATTATATTCATGATCGAATAGAATTTATCAAAAATGTCGAAAGTTTATATTTTACAACAATAGATAATTATATTAAAAGCTAAAAAAAAAAGATAATGAAATGCGACGTGTTGGAGCAAATCATGATGAATCTAATTGATTTATCAGTGAAAGTTCTTCTTTCAAAATATCTTGGGGTGAGAATTAATTCTATCCAATTACCCGAAACACCTAATATCGGCCTTTTATGGACTTAACTTATGAAGAGAAGTCCATTCCAAAAATAGAAAATAGCTTAATATAGAGATTTAATTCCAATTAAGGAATTTCTGTCATTAATGATGTAAGTTGGTTTGGTCATTATTGAGGTAAGGTGGATTCGAGCTAACTATTTTTAGATACTACCTAATACTGTATCTACTTTGTAACTGCACGTAATAGTCCAAATACTTGAATCTACTATTCTTTGCAAGTGGCACACATAATTAGATGCTTGTAGTTCCATATTTCCTTTATTTGTTTTCTTGGAATATATTTTAATTGCATAAATTGGATATTACACTTGAATAAAGAAAAGTAAAATTGACTTCTCTTATACTTTTTCTTGCCTCTTATTTCTCCATATTTAAAATTTGAATAGCTAAACTTAATTTTATTCGCAGTATTAAATATTAGGGATAATTGCTATTTAAATCATAACTTTTCTTTGACTTTTAGTTAATCCCATAACTTTTGAAACTATAACATAAAATCATAACTTTTGACATTTTCTTAATTATCCCACAGATCAAAATTTCAGTGAAATTGGTGGTAACATGTCCACGTCGGAAATTTCGGCTGACACGTCACCACCAATTTCACTGAAATTTTGATATATGAGATAATTGAGAAAATGTCAAAAGTTATGATTTTATATTCAAATTTAAAAAGTTATGGAATTGACCAGAAGTCAACGAAAAGTTATGATTTAAATGTCAGTTATCCCTATACAGAATGATAAAATAAAAATCGTGTTTTGTGACATTTATGTTGTGCTAACCCCCATATCAATAGTAAAATGTCAAATTCGAAGGTTACAGCTATATATCATTCTCAAGTTAAAAATAAAGATAAATAAAAGGAGTTGATCTAAATTAAAAGTACGCTTTTAATATCCTTCAATAGAGTAGAAAATAGCTAGCATTTCGCGAAAAAATAAGAAGTAAATTTGGATTTTTCTGTACAAGGTTGTCATATTGAACTCCATATAGTATGAATCTGCTGCCATCTACATATAGTAGTTATTTTGATAGATTATCATGCAATGATTGTTAGTATATGGACGGAGACATAATTGTTGTGATTGTATTGAGGAAAAAGAATGATTTCATAAAAAAGATTTTGAATGTATTTTTATAGAGACTCTTTTACAATAAAAAGGAAAGACTATTATTATTCTCTTTTCTAAATCTCTCATTGACTTAATTTTGATTTGTCCATCTTTGGTGATTTGTTTTATTTTCTAACACTCACCCTCAAATTGAGTAACGAAATCTCTGATGTTTAATTTGCCAAGAACATTAGTAAAACTTTTTGAATTCACGGCTTTGGTCAAAGTATCTGCCAGTTGGTGTTCGGACCGAATATACGACAACTCCACTACTATACTCTCGATTTTCTATTTGATGAAATGTTGATATACCTCCACGTGTTTGGTCCAGTCGTGTTGAATCGGATTCTTTGAAATGCTGATAGTTGTCTTATTGTCACAATATATTCAGCTTCTCTTTGAGACGGTGTGAAACCTATCTCGGCTAACACCTTCCGTAGCCATAACACCTCAGTCAACCCGCTCTTCACCCCACGAAACTCTGCTTTAGCACTAGAGAGTGCAATTGCTTTCTGCTTTTTAATTCTCCATGTGACAAGATTACCTCACACAAAGGTAAAATATCCAATAGTCGATCGCCGATTCATTGGATTTTCAGCCTAGTCCTCATCAGTATATTCATGTATTTTTAGGTGTCCATTCTTCCTGAACAGTACTCCATTTCCGATTGCGCCCTTCAGGTAACGCACAATTCCCAGCGCAGCTTCTAAATGCTCAACTTGAGGTCGGTGCATGAATTGACTAACTCCAACTGCAAAGGCGATATCGGGTCTGGTATGGGAAAGATGGACTAATTCCCCTACTAGACATTGATATCTCCATTGATCTGCCAACTCTGCGCCTTCCCTAATTTGCAGCCCGCGGTCCAACATGATGGACGTATCTTCTTGTTTACAATCTAGTAATCATGTCTCTAGCAAAAGGTTAGAATATATTTCTACTGTCTCAAGAAACTGTCTTTTCCTAATCTCAAAACTTATATACCAAGAAAATACTTCAGAGCCTTTTGATCATTCATTTCAAACCCCTGAAATAAACTCCCCTTCAATCTCTCAATCTCTCAGTGTTGTCACATGATCATATCATCGACATAGATGATCAAACAGGTTACCCGATTATCTCTCATTTTTAGGAACAGAGTGTGGTCTGAATTACTCTGCTCAAATCCGTACTTTGTCATTGCCTCGGAAAACCGCCCAAACTAGGCCATGGGTGACTATTTCAGACCATAAAGTGTCTTCTTTAGTCGACATACCTCACTAATTCCAAACTCGTTTGAAAAACTTGAGGTGCCCCCATATAGACCTCATTCTCTAATTCCCCGTGCAAAGAGGCATTCACGACGTCAAACTGATGAAGTGGTCAATCCTTATTTGCTGCAATCGACAACAATACTTTAACAGTGTTCATCTTGGCTACTAGAGAAAATGTTTCAAAGTAATCCACGCCATATGTTTGAATATAACCTTTAGCTACTATTCGTTCCTTGTACCTCTCGATCGAACGATCAAGTCTTCGTTTGATGGTGAATATCCATCGACATCCAATCGACTTCTTTCCTTTTGGCAGTTTACATTTCTATCACGTTCTTTTTCTGGCCAATGCATCTATTTCTTTCTTCATTGCATCTCTCCAATGTTTATGTCTCATGGTTTCTTCTACATTATGGGAAATTTCTACTCCATAGAGTACCATCTCAAAAGCTCGAGCCATCCATGAAAGTTGGCTCCTTGCCCTGTTCACGATGGAGTATCGTGACTTTAGGCTAGTCCTTTCAGGGGAATATCGCTTCGGTGGAACCCCTTTGTTGTTTCTTGGTGGAAATACATACAGGCTCGTATCTTCATCTATCTCAACATTTTCAGCTTTAATTTCTGGATCATCAACCTCTTGGACTTCCCTAACATCATTGTCAAGTTCAAGTATATGAATATCGATAATTTCAGAATTCCTTACCTCAAGTATCAGTGATTGGGAAGATTCTGAAACATCGTCCTTGAGCTCTGCGAGCTGTACTACAGTTTCATGAATTAGATCAACAACACTGTTAAATTTTTCTGTTGGAGTCGCTTCTGGACCTGGACTTGGCATCAATAACCAGCTTGGATGGTTACTACTCTTACACTTCCTCTAGCAGCTAGGATGGTTTGATATAAATATTCGGTCTCAAGAAAATCACAATTCATAGTAGTATATACATGACGAGACCTGGGATCATAGCACCGATAACCTTTTGATTGACCTCATACCCGACACACACACACACACTTAATGACACAGGGTGAGAGTTTGGTTTGTTCATGTTTGGGTATATGGACAAATACAGAGCAGTCAAAGACTTTAGGTTGAAGTGTAAGGTTAAAGGAATTTTGGTCTGGGTGGATAGTATTTGAAGAGGGGTTTTGAGGTTGAGGACCTTGGTGGGAAGTCGGTCAATGATATGGACAGAACTGGCTAAAGCCTTGGGCCAAAAATGGTTGGGAGCAGGTGACTCAATGAGCATGGCTCGAGTAATTTCCAAGAGGATCATGTTCTTGTGTTCGGCTATTCCATTTTATTCGGGGGTGTATGGACATGTGGTTTGGTGTACTAGGATTTTTTAATGACATAACTGTTTCATGGAAGAGTTCACAAAATATACCCCATTATCAGATCTCAAAAATTTTGATAGATTATTGAGATTGTGTTTGAACTAAGGTGTAGAAATTGGTAAATTTTCCAAAGACTTCAAATTTATTTTTTAAAATATATACTCATGTCATACGAGAGCACTCATCAACAAATACAAAAAAAAAAATCTAAATCCTTGACCTCATAACACGAGTGTAGAACCCCAAATATCAAAATGAACCAACAAGAAAATTGAATTAACCTTAGTAGTATTTGGATTGAAAGAGTGCCTATGGCTTTTGTTTAAGGTACATGTTTCATAGTTCATACGTCGGAACTGAACTAATTTAGGATAAAAGAGTGTCAAATGCCCGAAAGAAAGATATCCCAAATGCCGATGCCAAAGGCAAGCTTCCCGATCTGCATCTCCGTGAGCCAGCATCACAGTGCCTTTTTAGCTATTTTATCTTATTCTTGTCTAAATTTTTAATTGACTTAAGTTTGATTTTTCCATATTCGGTGATTTGTTTCCTTTTCTAACAATGATAAATAACAATTTATTCTTAATCAGTGCAAGATCATAGATTGTCAGTATATTGCATCATATTTTTTTATTGTTTTTCAACAGAAGTGTGTCATCTTTATGAATTTTGTTTGGTATATTTCATGTATATTAAATATGACATTTTTTGAACGGATCAAATAAATGTTTAGAAAATAGGAGATCCGGAAAACGATGTTTAATTACCAATCTTGAACGGAATTAGGAATAAAATTTTGTGGACTCAAGATCCTAAATTATTGCTAAAAAAACTGTAACACATCATTTTAAAATAAATAAAATACATTGGATATATGAATTAATAATGCTATTAGGATGATTCTGTGATAATTCCTTACACTAATCTCAATACAGCCCTTTGTCTCTCATTATAAAACTGGTGTAGCATGGACTGGTTGAAATAAAAGTCAATCAACACATCAAAACCTAAAAAAACGACTAATATCAGATTTGGGATATATTAATTAATCTGCAAATTTATTGCTAATAGCTAGTACCGATTTAATTAGGCGTGTCATTTAATTTTCCCATATAGCTTCACCCGACATGTCTCCTTCCAAACCTCGATATCAAAAAATTGGATGATAATCTATCAAATTGTGTATAATTATGTACTGTATATATATTTCTCATGTCACGAAATCCGAGCTTCGAAATTTCAATAAATTGAATACAATGCTAACACGAAACGTAATAAAAAAATTATTTAGATAAGAAATCTTAACTTGGATAATTTCATGATTACGTTGAAACATTCAATTTCCAAAATAAATGAAAATTAGTAATTCAAATTCAAATAATTAAGTAAAAGCTAAAAGCAAAATTAGGGAAAGGTTAATAATCATCCTAAGCTAAAAGCTAAAACGACATGGGCATAATGGTCATTTATAAATATTTTGGCCTTTATTTAAAAGTGAATAAATGCGGAAGAAAGGTGTGAGCACGTGGTAACAATCAATGCCCTCCTCTCGCTTGCTTCACATTCCTTCCGTGACTTCTCCGCCCCTCTCAATAATTTAATCCTTAATTAATTCAATTTCAATTTATCAAAAAATAAAAAAAGAAGTTTCATTTAAATGTGAAGTAGATTTTACAAGTAAAGATAAAAGAATGTTTTCTTTGATTGTCACGTTACATTATATAATCAGATATTTCAATTATAGCAACCACTCCAAGTCGAACACATAGTTATAACAAAACTCAAATATACGTATGTTTGGATGATTAAATTAACGAATTTATGGGAAGTTATATTTAAATTTTTATTTTTTGGATGACTAAAAAAGTATCTACAACTATGGTGATACTAAGAAATTTAACTCTTTTGCTTTGTAAATGCTTGTTGATTGTTAGAAGATTTTCTATGTTATCCTAATTGAATTTTGCTATCAAAGAACTCAAGGTTTGAGGCCAAATTTATAAATATAGTATATAAATTTGGTGTCAATTTAGTATTATTACTGTTACCCATTCAAGAGGCGACAGTTGGTCACTGACACAAGTCACACAACTATATTGTCATTTACTTCATGTCTCTGTTTTTCTGTCAGAATTAATTAAATAAATTCATCACATTAGCGTCGAAACCAATTAAAGGTTTAAATTAATAAACCACAAACAATTCTTTTTAAGTATTTGACAAAAATAGCAAGAAATAGTTTAGAATTGATACATAATGCAGTTGCTAATCCATGCAACGCTCAATAACTAACAAATAGAAAAGCAACATGGCGATTGAAGATAACCCAAAAACATTTTTTTTATCATCACTGTATTATCAACAAATTCTATCAAGTTTTTTTTTAAAAAATTGACTACTGACAATCACTATAAACTGTAGAATCTATAGCAAACGAGCATAATTGCTTCATTAACACGGAATTAACATCCAAATTGCCATTTCCCCGCCTAATCAAGCCATGATTAGGCCTCAATAAATTATGCGAACCCGGTTCGGAGCCCGAGCCGCCGAGTGAACTCACCTCGGGCAGCGACTCAGTCGACACGATCAAGTTCACGTCCTTCAAAGCGATGTCATTTTCAACGAGTTGGTTGAAAAGACCCGACTCGGCCACCGAGTTCTTCTTCTTGTGTTGTTGCTGCATGGAAGCCCTGACGATATCCGTCAGCATCTTGCTGCATACTCTCCGAATCCCTCTCGACCCGCCCATTAATACGCCCGAGTGGACCGGTTTCGCCCGGGTCGGGTGGGTTTTCTCCGAGTTTCTCTTCCCGTGTTTGCCCACGGCGTTGACAAGGACCGATTCAGGACTCTGAGTCCTGACTCGGCCGAGTGGGTCGCCGAGTACTAAAAATTCCTTCACGTCAACTAACATCACGTGCTTGAAATTCCTCCTGACCCGACCCAATAGCATCGGGTAGCAAGCCCATCTCCTCAAATTCATTTGAACATGATCCAGAAACCCGGACAGCGAGTTCTCCGGGTCGAGCTCCTCCACGTCGAAACCCACCACGGAGCCGTAACTCAGCCGAGTCGACTCGGCGACGCCGTTTCCGGTGGAATTGCTTCGAATTTTCCGACCCCAGATTGGCTCGCCGCTTTCTTTCTCTCTCTTGCTCAGTTTCGTGAACTGGGTCACGTCGAAACTGGTTAACGAGTGAGAAATATTGCTCGATTTGTACCGAGTCAGGAGCTTGAGGAACGAGTCGTTCTCTTCTATAATCGCGGTGTCGTAGGCTGCGGTTTTGGAGGGGAATATGATCAAAAGATCCGATTTTGAGGCCAGCGGGGAGCGGTGGAAGAGGCGGAGGAATAATTTCAACTCGTTCCGAGTTAACGACTCGACTGCATGAGCGACAACGAGTTCGCTCATTGCTCTGGTGCCTCGTCTGTACAGAGTGCCCATTCCTTGCAGTGCATGCGAGAGATTGGAGGAGAATTGGGGAGTTTTGGAGGTGAGTTGGCGGCGGGGGACTCGGTAGAGGCGGCGAGCGGCGGCAGAGGCTGTGGTGGTGGCGGAGGGGAGGGTGGAGAGGGTGAAGAGTAGGAGAGTGGTGAAGAGGAGGAGGAGGCAGATTGAGATTGTCGATTGGGCTTTATGGATTAGGTGCGATGAATTTGTGCGCTTGAATGATGAAGATGGTGAGAATTGATTGAGATTGTTGGATTTTCTGTTGCTGGATTCTTGATTTTGATCTTCTTCGGGGAAGAAAACTAGGAGAAATCCCATTCCCCAACCTTCGCCATTGCTCTTGCTCTGGTTTGTGATTCTCATCTCTCTCTCTCTCTCTCTCTCTCTCTCTCTCTCTCTCTCAACAACACACACACAGACACACTCTCTGGCTATCTCTATAACACAGACAGACAAACCAAGTTTCGATCTTTAGCTCACTTTTTCACGTTCTTGATTGTTTCTGCGTGTTCTCTCTCTATAGTCTCTCTCTTCACAGTCTCTATTAATACTTGCAGGGGAGATTTATTAGCATGCGGTTTCATTAACTGGGTTAAGGTTAAAACAAAAAAAAATGAGTGTTAAGAAAGGTGGGAACTTTCTTAAAGAGTGAAAAAGAAAGAGAGGAATAAAGAGCTTTTAATGATGAGACTTTAGGGGAGAATTTCACTCTCCATTATTTAATACCTTTATCAATTTCCCCCCAACTTTGTTGTAGATTATCAAAATCTTGATTTAATTAATTGGGAATTAATTGATGGGGTAGAGAGTTTTGGACCGTCGGTGGTAGGCTAAATCCAAAGTAGTATTATTGTACTCTCAATGCAATGTACAACTCTTTTATGGGCGAGGAAGTAATTTGTCCATGTTTTGGTAATTTTTCTGATTTATGGTTGGTTGGAAGGAGTAAATTCATGGGCCATCATCGCTATAACATGTTCTTTTGAACAAGTGTGACTGTTAATGCTACTATATTCAAATAAATTTTAGTGTTTTAGATAATATTATTTGATTGTTGCGTGAAAATCACCGTGGTAGGAACGAGGTTGAACTTGAATCTCAATGCTTGCAGATTTATGAATCATATATGACTCTAATGAAGTACACCATTTTCTTAAAAAATATTGCTAGTTATGTTTGTTATTCTCCTTGTTAAAAAAGAAGTGCTAGCTCTAAAATGGATCTACAAAGTTCGTGACCACATACCACAAATTCGAATTATACTGATATCTATGATATCGAGTATGGAATTTTACTATTATTTATTTTAATTTTATGTTATCTTTTACATTGTTATATTAGTAATCAAACTATCTAAGATACACAAGAAATTCAATACACATATTGGGCAATTTCTATAAACATTAACATAATTGGGCATGTGTTTACCATGATGGCCCAAAGACTTTTTAGTTAGAAAAAAGAAAGCTTAATTATCATCGATCAGTTTAGGACTATTTTAGTAGCACCACAAAATGCATATGCAGAGCATATATTATGCTGGATTTTGACTAATCATCATTAATAGTTGAAATCATCTACGAAACATGTGCCAACATTCTAACCATGTTCATTCACTTAGTTTAACCTAGTACCTACCCATTTTGAGCTGTTCATACTAACATGTTCTATTAGATTTTTTCTATAAACACTTGCATCATGTATTATTCTTTGTACGAGTACGATTCATGATAGTTTTATTATGCATATAACGATATACATATAAGATTTTTAGTTATTGTATGATAGAGCAAAACCTTTAAGAATCATAATAAAAGGTATTGTCAATACTTTAACAATCATGATAATGTGAGAATTATCGAGACTAATGACAAATAATACGTCAAGAAAAATTATGATTCGAAAATTTATTGGATTAGAAATCAGAAGGATGAGTATTGGAATGTATATGTACTGTTTTAGAGTGTTTAATGTTTATATCGTATTTAAATGATCCAATAATCTAAAACATACTTATATTACGAGCGGATTCCAAAATATGATAATTCAACTTTTCTTTTTTATTTTAGCAACTCAAATATGATAGGTTAAAGTTTTCGTTTTTAGCTTACCCGCCCCTACAGTTGCTCAAAACCTATTCCGACTCCTACAAATATGAGAAATTTTAAAAATAGCAATTACTTTTAAGAGTATGATATTTATAGACTCTAATGAAGGCATTCTTGGTATAAAATAGAAATAAAGTTGATCACACTATGTAGATATTTGATAGGCTAAATGTAATTATTAGAAACAGTAAATTGATATGTTCGAAGTTCATAATTGTTGTACATACTAGGATAGATACAGTATTGTCGCTGTCATTAATATTTATGGCGATATATATATATATATATATATTGGAATCTACCTGTACATACAGACATTATATGATCTCTCTATATATATATATTTTGCTGCGTAATTCGAGTAGCTTTTGTTTTCTTTTTCGTAAACCAAGAACAATTAATACTTTCTTGGTCACGTTGGTTAAGGGTTCCGATTCAATCCGTATACCTACACAATTTAATGATGTCTCGAGTTTAAGCGAAATAATTAATATTTTTTTTTATTTTTCTAAGCTTCACTTATATACACATCCGTGGATGAAATAAAAGAAAACTTTCCATTGAATTATGTCGGAAAGTGTGTCGGTCGTTGGCAGCAGGCCATAAGTTAAGGAAAAAATACTTTAAAAATATATTGAATTATTATTTATTAAAGTTATTTATTTATGTTTTGGTACTAAATTAATATGGAGTGTGTTTTTTTGTGAATGGCAGGACAATCCAATCCCCACACGATTATTTTTTCTTTTTCTCCCAAGTAGAAAACTGCACCAATCGATGAATTAAAGATATCATGGCCCCTCCATAAATCGACCTAACTACACACAATTATTAATTTCATATTTGTATAGTATTAGTAACTAAGAACATAACTAACCCCACTCATCTTCGACTTAAATATGCGCATATTATTTAAATATAAGCCAAGACTATCGCATCAAAAAAAATTAGTGTGGTTTACTTATCTATACGATTTACATTATGATAATCGTATAAAAGCAGGATTGATCCAATGCACATCGAAAAACAGTAGGGACATAGACAAAAAATAAATGGTAGAAAATATGTTTTATAAATCTCGAATTTAAGATTTTAAATATGCATTTTTATGCTATTATGAAGAGGGTTTTTGCTCATTAATTCATGAAAAATATTGATATTGTTCGATTTGAATCACTAGTTTTTTTTTTTAGTCGAAACATTGGTCGACCTACTAATGAATCATTTTTCCAAAAAATTGATACCGGACTAGTTACATATTTAATGAAACTCAACTCATCAAGTATTGAAATTGCATGATTTATAGTTTTATACAATACTGCACTAACATTAAAAACATATGTGGTAGTTAAAATCCAAATATAAAATAATTTAAGATACCTTATTATAAAATGATGTCCGATTTTCTATTTCAATTATGGGATTACTACCTATACGCCTTTAAAAAAATTCATAATGACCTACTAATGATTTGATAAGTCCGTCTTATGAAATTAATGAGCTTCTTTGTTAATTCGTTTGCAACTTTTTATCAAGTACTATAATATATGTTGTTTTTGGGCCTCAAAATAAATTACAGGAGTTCGTACTATTCGTGGAACTGAGGGGCATATTGATTAATTTGGGCCATCGTGTATTCACCACTACTCCACTAGCTTTCAAGCCCAACATGCAACAAATTTTTTTTTTTTTTTTTTTTTTTTTTCTTATAGGGGAAAAAAGCAGCTTTCATTAAGAGTACTATAACGTACAATATGTAAAAGCTAGGACGAGAATCCGACTTTCGAATCATTACATCTTCAGAGGAAATAGCAAAATTCGCGAGGTTGTGAGCCACCGAATTTGCTTCTCGGCGAACATGGAAAAAATCTAAGTCCACATGTCTCTTGGCATGCTGGATCGCTTCATACAGTTCATCACACAAAGAGTCCATGCCTTTATACGAGTCATATATAAAGTGCATGGCTAACAAATTGTCGGTGTAGACGACAACCGGGCCATAGTCATGCTCGAGATAGAAACCAATACTGAGAAGGATGGTATGGAGCTCTCCCATCAAAATTGTTTCTATGTATCCAATTCTCCTACCCGCTGCAATAAATATGTTGTAATCTCAAACAATAAAGCCCACCCCGATGATGCGACTGTTGGGTTCTTGTCATTATCTAATAATTATGCAGCGGAAGCAAGACAAGAATAGATCTAGATTCATAATTGATCTTATGAGTTGTGCATATAATCACACAACAGTTAGAACGACTTACTTGTTGTGTAGTTTGATTTCCACGTTCAATCGAATCCGGCATCC